>CACRXK020001827.1:0-49269 GCA_902702795.2 Paramuricea clavata
GGGGGGGGGGGGGGAGAGATGGATAAGGGCTAAGGCAAATATTAATTTTAATTTTTTCCAACATGCATATTCCGAACCTAAATATTCATATTCCTACCTCAAATATTCATATTCAAACTTCTTTCAATCCCATGCAACCCATGCAGTTATTAAATATTCAATATTTCGCTTCCACCCCAATTATACCGTATGTATACATGTGGTTAATGATGCGAATCTTTCCCCACGAAGTACGCAGTACGTGTCCAGAAAGGAAAATGCACCACTTGAATACAGTCGCTTGATGATAAAGAAATTTGCATGTTATACAATGTGCACCAAGGGTGCCAAATTCACTATTCAGTTTGTGTGGTATTCCCTTGAAACTGCGACATAATATATATTTGTCTACACTTTATACTTGTCTCACAAATTACATTTTTTCTCAAAAAGCTATAGAATAGACATTGAGCATTACCGTTAAAAGTACTACTATATAAAAGAATATATGAACAAGACTGAAGTATGAGTACAAAGAGTCGAAGACAAAGCTGATCAACTGCTGACATCAAATGCCGATACGTGTCAGTTAAGAGCTGTAAGGTATCTCACTTTGTATTATATATATTAACTGGTTTCAGTTTTTTTTTCACCCCTTCGAGGGACGTAGCTGTATATGCTGGAATATGGGCTGTTGGTCGAAATATACATAATTTGTGGCCAACAAAAGGTAAATTTGCTCGGCGATTAACATTGTTTGTTACCTCTCCTCACCTCCTGGGCTTTTTAAAATGTGAGACACTCAACATTTTAAATCAAATTGGACCAAACGTTGACATGGAACTGATTTCGTTTCCGTTTCAAAGTATTGTAGACAATACGTGCAAAACTTTCAATAACCAGCTCATATGAAATTTAACTCTGTCGTTTGCATGCATCGCCCACTTCAAGACAATTACCCAAAACACATCATTGAAACATTTTTCTAAGAAAACCATTGTACATGATGTTAAAGCTTAAATTAATGTGCTATATTACATGCATCCTGCAGTTGTTTGCCGGTTTTGAAACAATCATTTTATATTTTTGTTACTTTATATGTAGGAATCCTAAAACTCATCCAAGTATTCAATTACGTATTATATAATACCTTATTGAATTCTGATCGTTTAATTGGCTGTTTATAGTCACGTGATATTGAATAGAAAATTCCATTTCCCAAGAGTGCAATGGAATGCGTTCCATTGCACTCTTGCGAGTGCAATTGTACTATACGTTTTGTTCCATTGCACTCTTTGTGTTTTCGATAAATCGCATCCGTCAAAATGCTTCTCGTACGGTGATCGCAGTTTATTTTAACCCGATATTCGAAACTCAGTAAATGGGATTTAATGCAAATACGACTCGTCAAAATGGCGAAAGCTTACAGTAAACCTTTTAATATTAGTCTATTCTGGTATTATATAAAACAAATAATTAATGTTTTTATTCGTGCAATGGTAAGAATATTTTCATTCGGTGAAAGATGGAATGTTCCATTCAACTCGGCTGTCGCCTCGTTGAATGGAACATTCCATCTTTCACCTCATGAAAATATTCTTACCATTGCACTCATAAACATTCATTATTTGTATAATATATAGAAAATAACTTTCGCATTCAACTAAATAGCAATATGAAAAACATGCACACCAAGCACATCGTATGGACATGGACAAATAAATAAAGCATGGACAGAACCCTCTCCCTGACTTTTCTAATGGTCTGTTCCTTAGCTAAGGAGATTGATACGTGAAAGTGTACGTTAGACGATTGACGAATGCATGATATGTTTGCCAAAAATCCACAATTTACTTACTATTGATATCGATATGTATCTGATTTCTCTCTAAAACTCTAAGATCTACATATGTATCTCAGAAAGTCCACTTTTCTTAGAAAAAGGTTTTCTTAGAAAAATGTTTCATTGATGTGGCTGGTAATTGCCTTGAAGTGAGCGATGCAGACTTATGAAAGTCCATCTTGGAATATATATTAGGTAATTGAAACCCACGAAAAGGATTTTGAATCACAACTAGCCTTTTCCCAAAAGAGATCACAGTGCATTCTGGGATCGTTTGGAGGGACAAAATATATGATGACAGGCGTCAAATATGTAGTATCTACTATCAAATATCAACTTTTTAGACGACCAAAAATGAATTAAATATCTCCTTTTTGCATTAAACTTTTAATTTAAATGTGTGCTGCCATATTTCTTGTCCCTCCAACACGGGATTTCCGCGACTAGACCCAGGACTTTGGTGCATGTGCAATACAAAAAATGTCGAAATATTTAGCTATTCTAGTTTCTAATTTAGAGCTGTTCTACAGGGTGTATGAAAAACTGCAGAGTTCGAAAATGCCGCAAAATTTGTGGAACCACTAACATTATTTTGAAAAGTAAATTTTCGAGTGCAGGAGGGTTGTTTAAAATGGCTTGCGCACAAAAAAGAAAGGCTTAAGGTAGTTCCGCAGTTTTGCATTGCGCACTTTTACTGCGCGGCACATCATATAACTTATAATTTCACCATTATACGTACAGTTTAAAAAAATCATTTTATGACAATTTTATGTTACTTCAAAACATCTTTGGTTACATTCGGGCAAAGAACTACTTTAAAATCAATGTTTTCAAAAAAGGCATACAAAAGTGTAGCTAGGGTTCCCTGTGTATGTAGTATATTTATTTACTTGTATTTCACGTTTTAATGCCACAATTCCCTAAAAAGATCGGTGACCCCCGTTTATTAACTGATAATTTATTTCTTTAATGCATTTTACATTTCGTATCCGAAATTAAAAGATAATCATTTCTGGATCTTGAAAAAAATCCTTCATCAATGCATGTTCTCAAAGAAAGATATGTAAAGAAATGTGGAAAAGACATTTGTTGATCACAATTGTACACGTTGGTAGTTTCATTTTGCTCAAAACACAATATTTTTTCAAAAATAATTACAAGATAGGTTTGCTAAAGCAAAATACGCGCTAAAAACGTCAGTGAATATCGGGCTGTTGTGATTTTGCTGTTACTCGTAATGAGTGTCAAGATGGCGCCATATTGGGGTATAGGTGGTATATCATAAACTCCATGCCTGGGAAGTTTCAGCACATTCTCATTTCGGGAACAATTACTGCGGAATTACCTTAAAACGCAATTTGAATTCATAGGGTACGAACATACAAGGTGGTTTAATGAATGATCGAAGTGCGCGGCGTTAACTTTTTTGCCATACTAGTCTTTCACGCATAATTTTTAAACCGCTTTTTGTAAAGAATCAATCATGAATAAAATCAATCATGCATAAAATTGGTCATGTGTTGAATAAATTGTGCGTGGACGGCTAACACGGCAAGTTGTAGAGGTCGAGTGTTGGAGTAGGCTACCACCAGCTCTCGTACTTTGGAAGTCCTAATTTTCACCTTACGAATACAAATTGCGTTTTAAGCCTTCCATTTTTGTGCGCAAGTCATTTTTAGAGTGGTTTTTAAAGACAACCCTCCTGTACTCGAAAATTTACTTGAAAAAATAATTTTAGAGTTGACGATACCAACAGACCCCAAACTACCCATGGTTGCATAAAGTTTTCATAAATTTTCAGACATTTCCTAACTGTGCAGTCTTTTATACACCCTGTATATATTGCGGTACCCAAACGAAGTTAAGCATATCGCTTTATATTCGCTGCGTGAGTCAGTTGGTCTGTTGTCAGTTTGTATAAGCATTGTACAAAAATAGTATGTCTTCGCAGTCTTGTGGTGCCCTTGTTTTGCGCGTGGTCCAGTTCACCACACCATATATCACTATATGTCTGGTTCATGCAGCTGTGGTATCCAGCTCAATCTATATTCGATAACATCAAAATTCGTGTTTGCATTTGTAATATCTCTGTGGCGCGCATATAAATATGCTTCCAAAGCATCAATTTTTAAGTAATACATATTTCAAATCTGACTATGAGGACTGGACTAGATTTCAAGTCCGCGCAATTTGATCCGAATTATTTATATTTGAAATGACATCTCATATGAATAAATCACCATTTAATATGAGGTGAATTAATTTTGATTAAGTCCAAGGTATTTATCATGCATGTGAGAAAAATAAAGCAATATGGTTGGCTAATTTGAATCTAGTTAATATTCATGCATGTTCATAAATATTTCTGCGCTAAAATTTTGATGATAATTACTCGCGAAGTGCACATTTCTTGTAACAGTGGACTCATTCTCAGTTTTATTCACGGAACTTGTGTGATATCAGCATCTAAAACTCGATGACAAATGAACAGCTATAACACATATAGGAATTCAGCCATTCGAATAAGTTAATTCAACTTTCGCGTTTAATTTCTCGCGCGATCATATCTTCATGTTAAACACAATGAGGTTTGGGTTAGGGATATAGGGTTGTGATTTTGGTCAAAACCAAAGGGAGCCAGAGTATAAATGACGTTAACTTAATAATTTCCCAAACTAACTTTACCATGTTATTATGAATGTTATTTTCAACTAAACTCCAAAGTATGCTTTATCAAAATAACATTCATACATTCTTACACAATGTAATGTGTATGCGTCTTGCAAGGTTGCGTTAAGGCCCATTTCCACTCAAGAAAAATTTCCACGGACAGAAAATTTTCCCGCAAAAATATCATTTTTAAAGTTGAAAATTTTGAACTTCAAAATTTTTTCTGACGGAATAATTTGTGTCGGCCAAGCACATTTTACAAAATTTTCTTTCTGCGGAAAATTTTCCTGAGTCGAGTGGAAATGCCCGGAACGCAAAATTTCCCGTCAGGACGTTTTATAAAGGCTTGTTAATCAAATCCTTAATTAAGGAACTATTAGTATAGGTAATCATGCGATGTACAATTAGGGGTTTTGTACGAGCAACATCGCATAAACAAGTGTTTATTATTAGCATGACAAAATTGGATACTTATCAATGTCAACATCATATTCAGATATTCTCTCGCCAAAGCCCAGTCCTGCCGGACTTTCAACCAAAATTTGATGCTTTTGTTTGTATTTTCATTTAGTTCTTTTGTTCAAGCAAAATTTAGTGCTTTTGTTCGTATTTTTATCTAGTTCCTCCACAGCAATTTCATTTCACATTTGTGTTTAAAATACCTTTCCGCCATTTTGTTTGTTTTGAGAAAATCATTAATTGTACTGCAGTACAATTAATGAAATAATTGTACTCCTCTCAACCAATCAGCATCCAGTAATTTTGTCATGCTAATAATAAGTATAGGCAATAGCATGGTTTCGAGTGCAATTTGGATACAACATGCACGAGTGAGTTTTTCAAAGACCTCAAAATAGCACGAGTCCGAAGGACGAGTGCTATTTGAGGTCTTTGAAAAACTCACGAGTGCATGTTTATCCAAATTTCACGAGAAACCATGCTATTACTTATTAATAATTTACATAAAAATGTTCGAGACAATTGTAGTTTTAACTTACGCGTTAAGCGAACATTCCACCGGCAAACTTTTCCTGGCTTTGTTATATCACATTATACAACGCTAATAGCTTGAAAATTCCACTCAACTATGTAATTTTTGTTAGTCTTGTTTAAGGTAAATGCTTTTCCATTTAAAAATAAAGATAAAAGCCATATTTTTCCACGCGAAGGCAACTTTTACTTTACTGTAGCGCGGCGCCATGTTTGTTTTGTTTTGAAGCAATCTGTGACCGTTACTTCTTTAAACTAAATTGCTTTAAACTGATTGGTTGATTTAATCATCACAATGTTTTTCCACCAATCAGATCAGTTTGTTACAGAATTTTGCACTGTGATTACAGAGAATTGCACTGTGATTACAAAAAATTGCACTGTGATTACAGAAAATTGCACTGTGATTACAGAAAATTGCACTGCTGTTTGGGATTAACTGCACTTAATATCTTTATGTATATTATTACAATAATAACTGATTCAGTTTCCTAATTTTTCATATCAGTTTTGTTCATAACATATGCACCTTAACAGTGGAAAAAAGACCCTGGGTGTGTCCGGTAATTCGGTATATGATTGGTTTTAAGTTTAAATTAATTTTAAGCGAGACTTACAAAAGATGGTTAGTTCTAGTCGTAATCAGTGATAACCACCCTTTACAAAGCAAAGAAGTCCAAAGAAACGATACAATTATTAGTATTTAACGATTTATTCTGTCTCGTAGGTCTAACAATGATTTCCAACCTGATAATATGGAGTCTCTTCGTCGGCCTTGCATTTACTCCTGCTCCTGCTTTTTCCGCCACGTTTAAAACAATAAGGGTCCCTCTTTCCATTGCCCCAATTGTGGGTGTTCCTCGACCGGATTTTAAAGATGCAGAAGTAGCCCGACCAGAAAACGTAGAACTTTATGCCAAAGCTACAATCTATGATGATTTGACCTTATCAACAATACATGACTTGGCAAGAATCCTCAGTTCATCAATGTCTAGTGTAATAAGCAATGTTTTCGTGCTGGAAGAACGAGGTTTACTGCTTATTGATGATTTGGCTGCTTACAACTGTACTAAATGGTGTCTGGATCTACAGATAAGCGAAATCAAGAGAGTCACTGGAAAAACCATGGAGAATCTGAAAGGAAATCCTGATACTATCACAGTGCTGGAGATGCATAATTTGATTGTTCAAACACTGGAAGATATTTACTGCTTTAATATGACTGTAATTGAACAAAGACTCAACATGTCCTCCACGATTCTTTTGGAAGACCAATGGGCATTGTTCGTACAAGAAATTGTAAAGAAAGCAGTTCAATGTAGGGCTAATACTTTTGGTGTTTCTGTGTCAGAAATGGCCGAGCTTCTTCATACGGACATGGCTACGTTATACGGCTACACACTTGATAATTTGACCAACACTTTCTTTCCGAACTTTGTATTACTTCAAGCTCGTAAGAACCTGTTTGAAACAAGGTCACTTGATACTGCTTATGTCGTCGCAGGATTAACTCAAGCCCAAGGCGTAGCTGAAGCAATGTTGTCTTTTGCTGGTGGTTCTTCGATTAATTTCAATCTTCGTGATCTGGAAATTCTGTATGATTGGCAGAAGCCTCAACTGTTTGCTATTGAAAATATACCATTGTCAAGCTACTTATCTCAGTGCTCTGTCACAACATCAAACTCGTTGCTTGCTGTATCTAAACTGTTGTTTGGGCAAGGAGCAACAGAGCCGACCTGCAACGTTGCTTACGTTCTATCAAGATCTCTGAACGAAGTTGAAGCTAAATTTAATGCTCTGACCGCAGTTGAATTCCGGAATTCTCTATACATCTTTATAACTGTTACTAATATCACAAGGTGGTTCGTTATGGATGATATTCTTCAGTTGGTTACAAACGAAGGTATCTGGGTAGAAATACCATCAGTAAGTCATGTTGCATCTGCAGCAAGTCAAAACACATCATTCATCAAAACCTGCTCTCTTCCTGAAGTAATTGCATCGTTAAAGAACTCAAATGTAACAGGAACACTTGGACCATTACTGGAAATCAATAACCCTACGTTTCGAAATCTGTTACTTACGACGTATGGGTATAGTTATAATGAATTAATCAGTCTAACAAAGGCACCTTTATCACAACTATCTAACTTGTCTGTGGTGGAACTTCATACTATAATACTGGGAGCATTAATCGAAAGATATTCTATTTCTAACTTGTCTCTATTACTTGGTGTACCTGGTGTAGTTGACATGCACGTAGTTTCAACACTTCCGTCTTTTGAATGGCCAAGGATTGTTATTGCTGTTGTCCAAGCTTCTTTTGCTCATGCAGCAGATGCTTTGTCGTTGAACTTGGCCGCTGGTAGTCGTATTGTAGTGACTAACCAGGCCGACGGGAATCCAATAATTCTGGTCAATTCTTCGCGTGTCTATTTCTCACAAAGAGTAAACACAAGCACACTAGCGACGTGTCTGCTTGGACGAAATGAGACAGATATTTATGCGATACCATTGCCAGAGTATCACACACTATTTAGGGTAAACATTATACCTATCGTCCAGAGGAAGATAATATTTGAAACCACGCCTTTGGAAAACCTGCTGGCAGCAGATAACTTAATTCTCCTGCAAGTCTGGAATAGAACTGTGGCAGAGGTCGTTTCACAGTACATAGGTTTAACTGTGCAGCAATTGGGATGTCTGTATGGTTGGAATCAAGTCTTCCTTGAGTTCATTACTGAAATAACCTGGGGGAATGTCAGTGCGTTCCGACTTTGTAGCGAGTATGAGAAATTAGCCCTTCATCCAATCTGTGTCCAGCTTTCAACAGCACCAATTGTGAACTGCTGTAAGTAAACAGTATTATTTCACAGTACTTTGTACGTTGTAGAATTGTAGTGAACCGGTAAAAATTCTTAAAAATTCTTGGAAGAATTCTATCATTAACTTGTTTGTTTGGATGGTGTTGCATACATTTATGCGCACATGTATACATTTATGCGCATGAGCGATGCTCACCATATATTTTTACGTTATTAAAAATAATTTCTCATGATCATTAACCGGACCCTGTGCTATTCATAAACATATTTATTATATGGTCCCACTTTGATTGCTTAGTTAACCTGCAGTGCGGACCAACCACTGATCTCATGGTCGACCGCTAGAGAAGAAAAACTTAAATAACTCCTTCCTAGTAAAATAATACTATAAAAAGGCGACCTTCATAGTAAGTTTGTTCATGCAATATAACTTAGTGTTGTAAAGAACTTAATTTATAAACATTGTTTATAGCCATACTGACAGTGTATAATAAATAACATTTTTGACTGACCTTCTTTGGTCCGATTAGTAGGATAATATCCTAGCAACAGTTCGAACCTCTTGCTCAGTCAATAACATATATTTATATCTTTATTTTTTCAAGTTAAAACTATAATCTCTTTATCGTCAATCACTTACGATGTCAGAGAATCGAATGGGATCGTTGTTATATTTGTTCAATTGGTTCATCATCAATTTGACGATGTCATTCAAGTTAGGTAAGCAAGGCGATCACGTTTATAAAATATGAAGTGATACTATATAGCAATGAAATTGCTGTACTTTGCCTTAAAAATAGCTATACTCGAAAACAAGCTTAGCATTGCTCCGGATTGCTCAACAGCAGTGGCGTAACTGGAGGGTGTCCAAAGACCCTCAGGCGGGGGCCCCCGGCAAAGACGACCATAACACTTTTGCTGGGCAAATTTCCCCGAGTCTTAGTTATAGAAGGCCCGGAAATCTGCAACGGGTGGCCCAGAAAAGCAGGAATTAGTGAAATTTGGACCCCTTTTTATTTTATTGTCATAATCCGGAAAAACTATTTTGAACCCTTTTTTCAATGCATATGTTTCGATAAATGTTTCCCCCCCCCCGCTCACCAACTTTTTGGAAAAACAGGGGCCCCGGCCCCACACAGAAAAATTTAACTGGGGGCCTCCGGAGGTAGCCTTACGCCAGTGCAGTCAACAGAACATTTCTCAAGAATATGAACCTTTCTGAGTTTTAACCGCTTGTTCTAACAAAACAAAGATCGTTATAACTACGAAACTATACATATGAATTCCAATCCAGCAATCACTGCAAATATTACTGAAAGGCCTTAATTAATATCTGATTAAATAAAATCATTTAATTTTTAGTTTATACACTTCTTCCATATCCGCCACTGGTGGTACAGACTTTCAACAATTAACGCGTACTGTAACATTCCAAGCTGGAGAAACTGCACAGAAACCAGTAACTATCAGAATTCTTGACGATAAAATAGCGGAAAATGATGAACAATTTCTTGTATTTATTACAAGTTCAGATTCTGACACGAAAGTGGTAACATCCAAAGCAACAGTTACTATTCTGGATGACGACTGTAAGTGATATTTTTATTTATTCAATGGATGGGCGGGTTTCATTTTATGTTGTAACACCGTGTTACTAACAGATGGTTATGAACTTAGGCTAATATAGTGTGTTGATAAATACTGAAATTTTCCATTATGCATCAGACACAATGTCTGCCATGTGTTTATTTTTAATCTATATTTTTAAGCCTGATAGTTTCGCTAACTTAGTACCACTGTTACCCATTGTTACTTTGTTAAGTTTTGAACTAATGATTTTAATATCGGGCGTCGTTTCTCCATTGAGATTTGACAATGTCCATTGCTATTGACTTGACATCATTCCAGATTGTCGTATTAATTTGGCATGTAGTGTCCATTGTTGGCCATCATTACTGTCCAATAACTTGTTAGGTTACTGTTCATGTATTATTAAATTACCGTACTTGTTTCCAATCTACCATATGGATGTCAGGAACATTGTATGTCAAGATACTACAAACCTGTATTGTAGTATCTTGACATACAATGTTCCTGACATCCATATGGTAGATTGGAGACAAGTACGGTAATTTCAGGGTGCGATAATTCGCGGAAATTTGCTATTCGCGTACTTACATTTTCCTTCTAGCAATAACTAGCAAACCTGCCAAAGTATTCAAAACCGTGAAGAACTTTGGCTGTACATGTAAATTCCACGCATCCAACATATTTTGGGATGAAAAAAGCCAAAAGGTTATCTTTGCCCTTGATCAAAAAATTTATTGTCATCGTCCGACTAAAAAAAATCGCTCCGGTGAGCGATTTTAAAATTGTTATCATCAAACGCCGATAATTTTATCGTTTTCGTTGTAGTGTGCATGGACACCAAGATAATTTTATTGACCAATCATCGTGTGTTTACAAGTTATCGTATAGTTATCGTTGTGTGGGGTGACCTGGGCTTAATTGTCAATGCTATATACCAAGGCCTAAAAAAAATACCTGTGGTTCCGGTTTTCCGACCGACCCTATTTTTTCTGCCCACCCTATTATTTTTTTCAACAAGATTCACCGTGCAACCCTATTTTCTCCGAGTGGTTGCGGGCTGCTCGCTCAGCGTGCCAAAATGGCGTCTGTTACTCTGTTGTCACAATAATAACTATAATATTGATGTCGGGACTCTACTGAAAATCGCCCAGCAAAAAAACGCCAAAACCATGAAAAAAATATTCAAAAATTTTTTTATTTCCGACCTACCTACCCTAATTTTTTCGCGATATGAAACCGGAACCACAGGTTATTTTTAGGCGGCCCAGGAAAACTACACTATATGTTTCTGAGGTCAGACTGTTAGCACCCTCGGTAAATCCACTGTAAATGAGCGATGGCATTCGAGTCACACCGTCGAGTAAACTATACGTATAGGTATAAGAACGCATGACTCGGAAGTACTGTAGTCTTAGGTACGCCTTGACTCTTAAGTTTGTACCAGATCAGGTACGCGGCAAAAGTTGTCGGAGTACCAGTCAGGTACGGCTAAAAATATTGAATTATCGCACCCTGGTAATTTAATAATACATGGCAGATTCCATACCAATATTAATGCATTAGATGTAATAAATTATCCATACAATCTTGTTGAAATCAACATTTTTGTTTTAATAGGAATGCATTTCTGTTAATCCAGAAGATCCCATCCTATTACATGCAATGTAACAATCCATATTATATTTTGACTGTAACAACCATTTGGTTTCATCTAGCAGTTAACATGGCACCATTCACATCCCGGCGTTAGAATTGCAAAACTATAGAAAAAATAATTGGTAGCATGAGATATTAGGTATCACAGAATTTTTCTCTACCCCAATGGATAGATCAGTGTTACTTTTTGGCCCAGTGGGCAGATCATTGTTACTTTATGTGTGTGCATCTTCAGCACATGGAGATGCGTGAGCAATTAGCCTTTTCCCAGTGCATTCTGGGATCGTTTGGACGGACAACATATATAGACACAGGCGTCAAATATGTGAAAGAGTAGAAGTATCTACCATCAAATATCACCGTTTTAGACGACCATAAATCAAACGTCTCCTTTTAACATTAAACATTTAATTTAATTAAATGTGTGCTGCCATATTTCTTGTCCCTCCAACATGGGATTCGCGCGACTAGAACCAGGACTTTGGGAAATGGCTAATACAAAATCTTGTTTTGACTGCTCCCCTCATTTAACAAACGTCCCTGTTTAAAAACTGAAAGGTCATCAAGTTTAGATTAGTGTCAGATTAAGATTGGATTAGGGTAAGATTAAGATTAGAGGTCAGAGGTTAGGGTTAAATTTCGGTTTCCACTAGATAGATGATTATCATCTATTTGTGCACTTTTGACAATTGATGATATTCATCTATTTATCCCGGAGACTGTGCTGGGCAGACAGACTACAGGTGAGAAAATTGTCGTCGCAGACCGAATTTATCGCGGACGCTTTCTTTTTGCCAGCACAAATTGTGAAAACAACGAGAACACAGATTTCGCTACCCTGTTTCTCTTACTGTAGCAGAGGAAATATACTAAAGAAAGCTAGCAGACGTGAACGTTAATAAATGTTAATCAAGACCACAAGAGAAATTAGAGAAATGTTTTTCGTGGAAAAAATTTTGCTGATCCCACCATTAAAAAGACAAAAACTTGATTACCCAACCTCAAATATCAATTAAAAAATTAATACCCACCCCTGGCCAAAAACTTTACAAAAGGATGTCATTCAGTTCAGTTGTCATACAATAATATCCTTTACCACTTCTGTTGCATGATAACGTTTGATAACGGCTTGTGAAATTTTCTGCAGTCTAAAGTTTCATGTTGTCTGCACATGTACTTTCTTTGGAGACACCATTTGTTTCCCAACAAAACGGAAAATGGTCAAGATAGTGACTCTGATTGATTCACATATTGTATTAACATATATTGATTGTTGATCTTGCCTTTTAGTCTCCAATATTTCAGCACAGTTAACTGTGATTTCAGTGAGTCGTGCTTTGGAAATGTTTATTACCCTTTGAAATTTACTACCCCAACCCTTGAGTTATTTTGTTTTTCATTTACCCAACCTTTTACTTACTCAAAATTTTGCTTTCCCAACTCTTTTCTCTTTGGTACCCCCCCCCGCACCATAATTAATAATTATCGGTCCCTTACTTGTCGCCCAATCGGGAAATTAGCAGTCAAGAATTCTTCGCTGAAACATGGCCGAAAATGACGTTTCTTGCATAATGTGTGTTTTCAATTGGCAAATAACCTCAAGCAGGAACTTAATATTGATGGAGTATTAGGGACCGGTCATTAATAATGGGAGGGGGGCGGTGGGCGAGAATTGCCTGAATTGGGGGCGGCCTCAGACTGAAAAATATATGACAAGGGGCGACCCCAGTTTTTTAATACTTTCCTACTCATTTTCAATATCTCGCCTTTATCGTATCCCACAAAATATTTCACCTTTTTTAGTTCCTATAATCGTAGTTTCCATAGTTTATTACCTATATGCAGTTCACCATAGGAGTCGGAGTAAATAAGCCAAATAACAGAAGAAGTATTAGTATTTTTGGTTTGAATTTCACATTTTATTGAAGCTATCAGACGACATGTTAAAAGGAAATTTTTTCTCAGTTTTGTTTTGCACTGAAGAAGAGAAATCACCACATGTCAAGAAAAGTGTGCTGCATCGCTGCACTCGTCAGCAAATATACTATAACAACGTTACTACAAGCCCGTTGCGAACATATATTGTTAATTAACAAGTCTAACAAGATGTGAAATTTTTGCGTGGGCAGTTGACCTGATACGTTTATGTTTTTTAAATCAACCAAGTGGAAGCATGCATATCTTCTTCCCCCGCTTAAAACCCGAGCAGTTTACGCCCATGCTCAGACAATTTTCCCACCTGTTGACAGACACAAGATCGAGATCTCGACCATACATAGATCGCGGGAAAGACTGGGTCGAGTGGACTCTGGAGAAATCACCACGTGTCAAGAATAGTGTGCTGATTCGCTGCGCTCGGCAGCAAATACTACAAGCCCGTTACTACAAGCCCGTTGCGAACACATATCGTTAATTAACAAGATGTGAAATTTTTGCGTGGGTAGTTGACCTGATACCATTCTGTCAGCAATCACATCAAAATACGTTTTTTCGTTTCGTATAGTCGCTTCCCTCTCATGGAAAGTTCCAGAGAACTCGGTGCCAGAGAATATTGGTCTCGTTACGACTAAACTTGTTTTAAATGGAGAAATTGAAAAAAATATATCTGTTGGGTAAGAATTTTTATGGCACTCGAAATGTAAGAATAATAAACAAACTTACAAACGTTGAATCTAGATGAGCGAGAGAACTGGTATGAGTAAACTAGATTTCCCCTTGAGCTTCGGGAAATGGCGCTATCAAAGAAATAATAGACATGATTTATTATTTCTATTAGAAATATCTATTATTTCTATGGGCCTATGTACTAGATAAAATTAAACATGAGCAGCCGATCTGTATCTGATGTACAAACTCGAGCCGAAGGCGAGAGTCTGTATATCAGATACACGTCGGATGCGAATGTTTTATCGTACTTAAAAAATGACGCATCTTATGAGTTAATTGGTGAAGTAATTTTAAAAATAAACTTGTTTAAGCCGAGAAAATCAAAGCTGAAGTTTATGTAAATCAGGACAAATGTGTATCCGATTTACAAACATTGATTAAACATTCATTTCTTTTCTATTTTCCTCGTGAATTTTTAATGAATTTTTTAAATAAATATATTAAATTATTATTATTATTAAATTACACATGCATGTAAAAAGACAACATGACTGAAGATCAATTTAGTTGACAGGGTATATACAATCATATTATTAATTATACCGCATGCAGTATACCATGCGAAATGTGGTAAAGCTAGATATAACATTGAATTATATACAAATAATGAATGTTTATAATAATATATAAAATATTTTCATGAGGTGAAAGATGGAATTTATTTTTCCATTCCAGGAGGCGACAGCCTTATTATATATGTTTAAAATTTTCTCTTTAGCATTGGTGTGAACGATCTTACGACGAGTCCAGCTGATTACTCATTACTAACAACAGCAGTTACGTTCACCTCCAGTGATGTTAGTAACAACAAGTCAGTTCAACTCCTTATTACCAACGACCAAATCGTTGAACCATCAGAATCTCTAGCACTCACGCTAAATGCAACTGATGCCTCAGTCAATACAACTAGTACAGTGATCTCAATTCTAGATGATGATAGTAAGTGTGTTCATGTAACACAAAGATCAACTCCAATGTGTGTTTTATAAATCGAAGAGCATCCCCCCCCTGATCACTTCACTTTCGTACTTCTTACTACTTGTTCAGTCTTTGTTTTTCACGGCGGCCTAAAATAAACTCTTCGGAACTTTGTCGAACTATTTTTATGGTGGGGAAGCTGTGTGGGAATTTTTTCCATGTATTTCTGCATAATCCATGTATTTTGCAGGAGTTTTTTTCTTTCCCTAAATTTTTTTCAAATTTCATACTTGGCATAAATTTTTTTGGGATTTACCACCCTCTTGCAGGATATTTAATTATCCTTCACTAGTGTGTTCGCCTGTGCGTAAACATGTCTATGTACATTTTTGGTGCTGACCAATGAAATTCGACGTTCAAAAATTGAATGGTGAATTTCATTGGTCAATTAGTCAGGCTCTTATGAGATCATGGTTTACTAGCTCAGGATCAAGAAGGAAAAAATTATCATCTCTGCCTTTTATCATTTTTTTTCTGGCTAAAATATCTCCAAAGTGCCGAACTAATACTGTATATATAGCCTACCAATGAAATATTAGAATGTTAGGGTTTGTAATCGCATCATTCAAGTCTACCAATGAAATAACCAAATTAAAATCACATCAATTAGAAATCACATCATTCAAGTCTACCAATGAAATAACCAAATTAAACTCTTTTGTTTTTTTATATTTGCTCTATCCAGATTCATCCAAACCATCATCATCAGACAATAACACTGGTGTCATTATCGGAATCGTGGTGGCATCTGTGGTTGTCTTAGTAACAGCAATGGTTATTCTGGGTTGCTTTCTCTATCGAAGAAAACTTGGAAAGGAGAACACGCGAGACATTGGTAACATTCAAAATATTGGTAATATTCAAAATAGATTTATCAGGAATGTAGAAAATACAAGGAAATATATAGTTCTGAAATACGATATGATATTAATAAACAAGAAGCGTAAATTAAAAAGGCCTGCAGCGGAAAAATAGGGAGGCTTGTGGATAATGTAGGAAGTAATGGGATTTCTGCTCCAAGCCTTTTTAATTTACGCTTCTTGTTTATTAATATCATATCGTATTTCAAAACTATTTCCTTGTATTTTCTACGTTCCTGATAAATATTTTATAGTTAAATAACGTTGCAGAACTACACTGGTTGCCTGCGGAGGAGGCTAGGGCCGATTACATGGAACATTTCCAACCCCGGGGTTGAACTCAGCCCTGTTTACCGGGTTGAAATTTCAGCCCTGTCTGTAATACAAAACTCTATCAAAATCAAACGCGCGATAACATGACAAAATTTTCAACCCAGGGCCGAGTTCAACCCTGGGGTTGAAATTTCAACCCTGCTTCAGCTACAATCTTGGAAGAAATATATGTAGACTTTTCGAAAAATACACCCAAATTTGAAAACATGTGATGAAAATGTGAGCATTTTTCAATTAAAGCAACTATTTACCTTTAACCGAAAGCCGAAACAATGTTGGTTCAGGTAAATGGTGGATTTGCAACACATGTCACCTAAATACCAACATTGTATAAGGGGGGAGGGGGACAAAGTTTGAAAATTTAAGAAGTCTACTAATTTTTTTCCAGGATTGTCTAGTCTAAATTAAGCCAAACCCTTAAGGGATGGAAATTAAATTTTTTGGACATATAAAATTTATTAAGATATATTGTATTAAGGAAGTAGGTTATAGATAAAATGGTATCTAGTGTAGGGAGGAAACGTGAAGGGGACGCAACGGCAAGGGGATGAAACGACCGGGGACGTAAAAAACTTGGGACGAAACGGCAAGGGGACGAAACGGCAAGGGGACGAAACGACCAGTTACCGTGGGATTTTAGGAAATATAGGCGTATATTACTGCCCACAGCTCGGGTTATGTTGCAGTTTCGTTGGATTTGGACACGATTCTAGATGTTTTTAAACTTCTTAAACTTCAAAAACGTGCTATTCGACTAATATACTCTGCACATTATCGGTCTCACGCAATCCCCCTCTTTCAATCTGCAAGTATTTTACCAATAAACTTGCTTTATATTAAATCGATATCAATGCTAATGTACGACATATCAAAATCAAATGTCCCTCCAAATATTTTCGCGATGTTTACTTCTGTTGAAAAGATACACGAATATAACACTCGATCTTCTTCAATGAAAATTTTTCATGTCAAGTATACAGGTTTTGATTTACAAAAAAGATTTTTCGCAAATACGGGAGCTAGAGTTTGGAATGTGATTCCTATGGAATTACGTGAAAACTCAAAACATAATTTTCGGCAAAAAATGCATGACAAGCTTCTCCAAATGTTAGTAATGGAAGATGAATATATTGATATTTCAGTTATATTAAAGCAATTTGGAAAAACCAAAAACTGATTTTAGAAATATAAATCAAAATTTTAAGATGATTAATTTTAATCTTATATTACGGATTTTAAGCTATATGAGGTAAAGCATAAATGTTTTGCACATTTCGACTTCAATGCCCTTTCTGTATGAAATATTAATAGTATTCTTTGATTATTCTTTCATTATTCTTTGTTTTGTTTACTAATTAAGATGCTTAATGTAAACTACTGTCCATCTCGACTAGCTTTTGCTATTTATGGACAGTAATGATGTAACAGTTATATTCTTCATTATTTATTAAAAATCTTGTAATATTGTAATCTTTTATGCTTTGGAATGTATAGTAAATTTAAAATCAGCTTCAACTTAGAATCCACTCTTTTCAAAATGTTTTACTTAGACTTAGTGTTTGCTCACGTAAAATAAGCGAATTTTATTTCATAAAATACATATATCTAGATCTGGTTGATTTCTTGAGAGTTCTTTTGGAATAAATAAACTAAGAGACATTTCTGCTCGTTTATCGTATGGTTGTGCCTTAAATTATGTTAGGATTAATTTATTTTTAACGTTTTTAGTTCTCTATGCATTTGCATTGGTTAGAACAAATCTCAATCTTTACATGTTACATCATATACATCATGTTACACTTATCATTTATAGACCCGGAGCGAGGGGGATTCGGCGTAATATTTCCCGAAGTTATGATATTTTCCGAGGGGTTAACTAAGGCTTTGCCCCGAGGACAATATCATCACTGAGGGAAATATCGCCGAATCCCCCGAGTGGAGGGTCTATAAAATAATGATATATTATACCGAAAGTTAAACAACTCACTAAGTTCAGAATAAACTTTAAAGTGGAAGTCAAGTCCGTTCTGCGCATCGGTTCTGCTCATAACAATGCGAGGACCTCTGATGTAAACATTGCCCAAATTTCGAATGTTTCGAATTTTTCAGTTCATAATGTAAACAAACCGTTTGCTTACATTACGGAGTTGACTTCCACTTTAGGGGCCGTCGACAAATAGATTTCGTCCCGCATCGCGGACTTGGGCCGCGATTGTTTGAACCCCCTCCCCCCCCCCCCTACCTCATCGCGGACAAGTAAAAAACCCAAAGAGAATCGAAATTATGGTCCAAAATATTATCCGAAATATGAGTGTGAGCGGTCTACTATAGGCAAGAATACAGTATGTAATGCTGACTTTTAACATTACAATCAGCTTGTAATAAATAAAACTAGTTTTCGTATTGGTTAGCAGTTGTAAGCAACATAAAATTTAAATAAATACCCGATTTGTTGTCCACAAATGCAATATTTATATCCCCGATTGAACGAAAGAAAGGTTGTGTCGAACTGCGAACTTAGTCAGAAAAGTCAACACAAAATATTCGGCCGCGATCAGTTATTCCAGCGGCAACACATATCAAATCGGAATTAACCGTAATGGGTTCGGGCATAGGTTATGTACTTCGAAATGTAAATATCAAACGAAGTATTGTTGTTGAGCTTTGTCCGCTTTTTGCCTCCGAACTTTTTGTGAGTATATTATTTAGAATGTACTACATTTTCTTCTGATCTTCGTATTATATTTCTAAAGTCAGTTTTCGTCCCAAATATTTTGTAATCGCGGATTCTAATCTACCCCCCTCCCCCCATCGCGGCCCAAGTCCGCGATGCGGGACGAAATCTATTTGTCAACGGTCCCTTAAAACTTGCTGAATATTAACTACGCGAATACAATTTTTAGTTTCTTTTGTATACCTGAGTTTTTGACGTTTCCTCTTTAAAATATTTGAGCATGTATCCTTTGGATCATTAAAGGTAACATACGTCTTGGAAATCTTTGGTTAAATCAAATCTTCTGTACGAAATTTATACAAACAACAGCTCGCGAACGGCCGCCATATTGTTTCAGAGCGTGGTGTCCACAAGTCACGCGTGAGCGTGGGATACTATAGCTAATATCCCACGATGGATCTGCCGTGGGATCAGAGGAGGTTGGACAGCCAATTAGGCGAACATCTCGACCAATCAGATTGCGCCATTTTTCTCATGCTCGCACCACAGTTTAATGATATTCAGTTGTGTAACTCGCGGCCGTCAGTATTGATTACGACGTCCCCAAGAATCGAATGCTCGCGTCATTTTTGTCGCGTCACGAAATCGCGAAAGACCGTGTCGCTTGCAGATTTCAATACAAAAACATAAGGGAAACAGCATTCGAACGGTGAAATATGCTAATTTTACAAAGTTTGTGTACTTGATGGAGGTTTTGGGGTTAAAATTTTGCAAGCCAATGGTAAGTGTTTTATATAACATGTATTGTTGTTTCATATCAAATTTCTTTCGTTAGAAATTGCAAATCAAATAACCAAGTGTAAATACCACGAGGCTCGGACTCGGAGCGCTGTCATAGCTGCTGCATAAAATTTCGAAACTGATTATCAACTAAACAAACTGGCATGTAAATGTCTTGTTTCTCTTTTTATTAGTAACAAAGTCATGGTTTGGATATGTAAACCATTCTCCATTTTAAGGTTAACATGTAGTATAAATATAAATGTTCAAATCTCAATACAGTTCTGTCACTCAACGCAATCCAAGACAGTCTGTCGGTCAACAATATTGAAATATTAAATTCAACATAATTCATTTTCATTCAGTTTTCATAAGTGCTGAATCTTGATATACTTTCTGTTTTTTTCTTTTTCCTGTCTTTCTTGCTCTTAATTCTTGGTTGTTGAACTTTAAAATGCAATGCAAACGCATTTTTACAAATAACTCAATGAGGTACATGCTTGGGAAATAAGAACACTCTGATACACAAAACATTGGCAATTTTGCAATTATGTGCTCTGCAATTTTTGATCTTTGGATATAACAACTAAGTTAATCAACAACTTTGCTCTCTATTTTAGTGACATACTGAATAAATTCATCTTGAGGACCAGTCAGTCCTCCAGAGTCAGTGCTCTTGTTTTCATAAGCTTTAAAATAGCACAGTAGCTGGCTGCTGTTGGTCAGGGTAAGCTTATGTGCACAAGTAAGGCATTTCTGTTTGTCCAGGCATTTTCGCAGTAGGTATCCTGCAACATATGTCAGTGCATTCATGGACATTAAATTCTTCTCAACTTCCTCATGCTTGTAGTCTTTCTCGTCCATTACAGGTCCTTTCTTGGTGTTCTTTTGAGTACCTGGACAAGGATCTGACAAGGCTGACAAGCTGGTCACCAGAAATGTGTCTGAATCAGCAGCAGTGGCATAACTACTATGGGCTCGGACCGGGTGAACCCGGGGGCCCCCAACCCCAATGGGCTAAATGGGGGCCCCCAGGCTCAGGCTGTAGAGCAAAATCATTGGCCAGGGTTTCTGATATGTTAGAATGTCGTTTTCTGACCATCAGAAGTCTGTAAAATCTCTCCCCAAAGTCTGGGAAATGGCATTTCAGAGAGTCTAGATTCAAAAATTTTCCATGTGAGCATGCCCTGGACCCCCTAAAACTTGTGCATGATATGGCACTCGACTCGTGCTTTTGGCACTTCTACTAGGGGGACCTTCGAAAATTTTTAACTGGGGGCCCCCTGATATTTTTTTTATTATTTAATAACATTATGCCACTGATCAGCAGAACAGTTGAATTATGTTCAACAAAAAAATTATATAGTAAATGACCTTAAAAAAGCTTAACCTTGATTAGTAGGTTCAACAGGATTATGTTGTGTTCCAGAATAAATTTACATTGGTCTTGAGGATGGACCTAAATATTAGTGGGACATTGATTAATTCATTTTTAAAGCTGTTCAGAAATCTAATTGGTTAAAATATTTTTTGCAGGAGATCTTTTGAAGAAGAAGTCCTGGTGTAATACCTGTAACTTAATCATCATCATTAACTGAATTTGAAGACTCTGTACTTGAACATTTAAAGGATTAGTGTCAGGGTCGATCATGCATTGTGGGCTTTTGTTATTGTTTACATATTACTCAATACATCAAATAGTGATAAAAATACTTGTTTGGTACATTTCTCATAAAAATCAGACAAAAAGAGCAAGGATTTATTTATAAAAGGATGGTTTAAATATATGATGGATTGTAAACACTTTCCAGATGACCTAATCTATTCGTCCCGAAAAATGGCCGCCGGCATGAGTTTGAGCCCGCAAATTCTTAAAGGAATGTTGATGGTCACAGTGGTAGTACTAGTTGATGGAACTGAACCATAAACCTCCGACTATAAGCCCTGGGCTTATATTATTTCGTAAGCGATTTTTGATGGGATTATACAAGGGGGAGGCTTATACATGGATGATTTTTTGTGTTAGTGTAATAGTAATAAACATGTACAGTAATAGTGATAAACAAGCATAGTAGTAGTGATAAATAGTGGTAATTAAGTGATAAACAATAGTGATAAACAGGTGGGCTTATATTTGGGGGGGGGGCTTATATTTGGAATGAAGTGAGCATTAGTACACAGGGGGGGGCATATATTCGGAGGTTTACAGTATGGGTGCTCAGCCCAGAGTCTGAAAATAATATTTATATACCTTTTATTTAATGACATCACTGTAAATGCAAGTATTTTGTTTACATTCGCAGCCTTTCATACATATACCACATAGGCGACAGAGCTAAATGTACACGCCACAAAAACTGTATTTTCATACACATTAAATACACATTTGTATGGAACACATAATTTTTTAATAGTTCAAAATATAAAAGACAAATTTCACAACAAAACAGATTAATAGGCATTTAGTTTTCGTTAATATATTTTACTATAATACTATTTAGTACGTAATTGTACCTAAACTTTTATATGATTACACAGGATTGAAAAATAATATGATACTACTGTATATTAAATATTAGACTCTCTACATTAAATTCTAAAAACTCATTTTGTTTTACTGTATATTGAAGAAAACCAAACATCCAACCTTTCCCATATAGTTGTCCATTTAGAATGTTGTAAAGTCATTTGTTTTTAAACATTTACATGTAAAAACACAATTCCTCTTCGTGGTAACTTCGTCCTGGAACATAAACATGTTTGATATAAATTGATTTGTAGTGGCTAAAATCTCCACAGTTTATGTTCTTCGTGTCTACAGGAACCGGCGTTAAACTTAAAAAAAGTAAAAAAAATAAATTTTACATTGGTTTAAAATATAGCCTTCTATAAACCTAAGTCCAAACTATCCTGCAACTTCCATGCCAAACAGCCAAAACAACATGAACAGTAAGAAACTCACCCGAAACTGACAAGGGTTCTTGACGTTCGAACAATCGAAAATTAAACTTCATCATTCGAGGCTTCAGGCTCAAGTGTTAACCAAAAACCAAACAATATTTTCAAACATACATCGTTATTCCTAGGATGTAGTGCTAAAAGTTTACATGCTTTCGATGTGACTTTACGTTGGAAACACCTTTTTATAGTTTCTGAAACTTTGTCTTTGTTCTTCGTATTCACATTTGAAGCATGGACGTCATGGGCCATGGCACTTCTCACTCCTCGAGTCATATAATTTCATTTTTTGTCGATATCAACCGATTCTTAAAGGCATTTTCTTGTGGAAAATTTAGAATGACATCCCTTCCTGTAAAATTTGTGTAAGTCCAGCATTCCTGATGGATATATTCTTTAAAATCGTAGTTTTAGTGTCCAAATTTTTTATTTTCCTATATGCTTTCAGACAAAAAAAACACATGACACGGTCTTTTGCTTCGCGCATGCGCATTAACCATGGGGGGACAGGAAATTCCGCGAGTTACACAACTGAATATCATTAAACTGTGACAGTAGAATGTGTAAAACAGGTAATGAGGAAAAAAGACTAAATGATCAGATGGCATTCTTAAATAAATTTTGGTCAAGATAATACTATTTATTATATAAACATAAGTGTGATATAGAGTTTTTGGCCACTGAGAAAAATCGTGTTTAAACACACGTAAAAAATACGATATTTTTACGTGTGAAAATATCATTTATTGTAAAACGCATTGCCACGGACGTTTTATTGTTTTTCACTGAATTTTGTTTATATAATAAACAGAAAAATACATGGGTGCTTGGAAATACCAGATTTATTTCTCGTGTTGAACATGATATCTCACTCGTTCGCTGCGCTCACTCGTAAGATATCATGTTCAACACGAGAAATAAATCTGGTATTTCCGCGCACCCATGTATTATTCTCTATATAATTAATGTTTAGGCCTGACTAAGAGGCTGAGTTGTATTGGTACCATATTACCTTTCAGTATCTGTTATTATATTCTCAAAATATGGGAAAACGTATCCCATATTTATTCAAGACATAGCACGTACGGCTGGGAATTTTAAATACATTGTTATTAAGAACCAGTATAATTGTGTCTAATATATTAATATCTTGATCAATTGCAAGCGTTTTCACCGTCACTGACCTATCTATTATAAAAATGTCTTTCAAAAATAATTCTAATAATTCATGAGGAACACATAGAAAAATCATAAGCGTGTCGTATCTTTATATGTGATAGAGATTTCCATTGATTTACATAAACTTTAACTATGATTTTCTCGACTTACACAACGTATGTTTTGAAAATCACTTCGCCAATGAACTTACTAGATCAATCGTTTAAACAATTTAAAACATTCGTGAAAGTGAAAGTGAAAGGCTTTATTTACTGAGGGTAAACACGTGACAGTAAGAAACTGATAAACTTGTGGCCCTCAAACATTCGCAGTTTGTGTTTTATTAGACCTAAAGATACAGGCTTCGCCTCGTATCTTTATATCTGATAAAACACTGCTGCTCATGTTTTAAATAGCACATAAATATCAAAACTGATTGAATTGTACATTCTAATGTTAAAATTCTTTATAAATAAGCACCAAGCTACAAACGTCTTTAATTTCCAATGAACTTAATAAAACTAGTGTTACACTGCACATATTTCTCTTTTCCTGTTTACCTTTTACCCCAAATTTCTTCGGCTAGCCTATTCCCACATTTCCATTCCACAACCCTGCCATTTCCCATTCCATACGGTTATGTGGTTCTCCCACTCCGCTGTTGTGGGACGTCCCAGTTCTCGTTCCCCACTCCCCGTTTACTTACTCCCAATTTTACTCGTCTGTTGCCGTCAGTTACTCCTCTGTACTCGTCTGTCACTCGGGTATAGCTTTAGAATAGATCCAAAATTCTGCCTCATTATTATTTCTCTCCCGTGTAGTGTGAACGTATAAGTTTCAGTCAGCCAGTCTGGTTTCTAGCATTCTCGCATCTCTGAGGATGGTTCTGAAATAGGTTTGAAACACTGCAAGTCCTCAAAGACTGGCGGAAAATCGTCGTGAAAATATTTCGTGCACTTAAAATTGCATAAAACTCGCTACCAATCCCTGCTGACTTTTAATTAACTTTACAATCATATTATATAAAAAATACACATACAGCTATGATTGAAGGATTGGACAACAGAACTAGAATCCCATACTAAGTCCATCTATCTAACACTAAAACACGACATATTACGGACTACAAACTGCATGGACAACGTAAATACTGATTTTACAGGCCTCTACACTGTATAAAACATGCAAGAATAAATACATAACTACAATTATTTGTGAGGTTCAGTTTTGACCCCCACCACCACCACCACCACCACCAGATTGACTTGATAGCTCAATGGGTAGAGCGGCGGTCTGGAAACCTGAAGATCGACTCCTGCTTGAGTTCGACTCCTGCTCGAGACAATGAGTTATTTGCTCTTCTCTCCAGCTTCAGAATATAAAATTAAGTGGGGATGAGGACGGTTCTACAATAGAACGGGTAAGTACCTACTAAATAATCGGGAGAACGTTTTGTGATTGACTTTCGGAAACAAAAGTGATCAGCGGACTCGTTCGTTAGCTACTTTAGAAAGCTACTTTCTAACAACAGTGCTCAGACGCTCTCTGGTTTGAAACATTTATTTATTTTACGAATGTCAAATATTTTCAAATTATTTTACGAATGTCAAATATATTTATTTTACGAATGTCTAATATTACGAATGTCAAATAAACTTATATAAATTATATATATATAAATTATATATATATAAATTATATATATATATATATATATATATATATAAATTATATATATATATATAAATTATATATATATATATATATATATATATATATATATATATATATATATATATATATATATATATATATATATATATATATATATATGTATGTATGTATATATATATATATATATATATATATATATATATATATATATATATATATATATATAATACAGCAATAACATGCTGTTTCTTTTCACAAAGTATCGCAGCCTGACACTCTTGTCGTTCGAAAGCTTCCATATTGGTTTAGTCAGAGAGATGTTCACTCCTCGACCGTCAACAGCAGGGTCAACAGTCAATGAAGTCACGCGCGGAATTAGGCGCTCAATACCCATGATGCTTTGCGGCCTGCTGTCCAACCTCCTGGGGAAATTATGAAAATGATAAAAAATGATAATCCCAACAGGTGGGCAATTTGTCGACGCTGACCAAAAATAGCGGCTCATTTCTTCTTGAGTTGCCATTTTCGCGTCGAAGAGCAAAAATATAGACTTTCGGAGAATATTTTATATATATATATATATATATATATATATATATATATATATATATATATATATATATATATATATATATATATATATATATATATATAAAAAGTTTGTCAGTTTTTCCAATTTCCCCATGCTAAACCGAGTATTGACTCTACTTTGACTTGTTTGTCTTGTGTCTCCTCTGTCTAATATCATGAAATTACTTTTCAATGTCCAATATATTTTTTTCATTGTAAAATGGTGCATAAGAGAATATCATTTTAAACTGTATTTGTATGCTTTACAATGTAAATGGTTAATGGTTATATTTAACCAAGACGTCCTTGTTAAAATAATCAGACTATGTTGGGTGGTTAAAAAACCAGGGGACTTTGATTATACCTATATACAGGCACGGTAAAACATATATAGGTTATATTTTTATCCACCTAACATAGGCTGGTTATAATTTAACCAGGACGTGCCTAAGCTAAGATCATAGTAAGTGAAAAAGGTTAAATTAACCATGAAATTTAACTTGGACACCATGTTCACCCAAACAAGATTATTTCCATAGATTAACCAGGAAATATTTAGCCAAAAAGATTTAGAGTGTTTTATAGAGTGTATACCAGAAATTAGCGACAAAATGAGCACTACATGCTTGTATACTAATTTGCACTAACTGCAAGAGTTCTATTTAACGCTTAGCCTTCTTTGTTTTCTAGCCTCGTAGCGAGCTTTGCCTTCGTCAAATCTCTGTCTTTCCTCCTCTGACTGTGGCTGCAGAGCGGGAACTTTGATGGGACGACCTGATTTGTCCAGAGCCACGAAATAGAAGAACGCACTCAAAGCTCGAAAACATCGACCTGAAACATACATTGAAATATTTTCATGGCTTTATGTCATGGATCTCGAAACTGGTTACCATCTGATTTATAACAAGGATAGATCCACCCAGATCTCGTAGAGTCGAATCTTGGTCATGGCTTGGGGTGGGTTACCATTTGTAGTATGTTGACATAGCACTCCCGAACGGGTTAATGATTGCGATGCACGCGATATCTCAAGATCCTAAATGTTTTAGAACATCATTATGCAATGTGACGTCATAGTGAGGATAATTTGCATGTCAAAAAATTGTTAAAATATCTCAAGAACGAAGCAAAATAATAAAAACTTTAACAGAAATGAAACGTTCTGGTAACATATAGTAACCCTTAATTACAAGTTAAGATAGTTTAGCAACATATCCTATTTGGTCAATTTGAAATTTCTTTACAATCAATCATACAAAAATGGCGAAAAAATTCGTTGCATAAGCGCTTTAATCATGCGCAAAGGTGGAAAAATGTGATTGCGACTGACAATTTTTAATCGGTTCGTATTTGGTAATTTTTGCTTGGAATGGTACAAAAAGGTGTCGTCACTAAAAGGCTAAGATTCTCATCTTGATTAATATAAAAAATGAAATATGTGCACTCACGAGAACGTCGGATTATCTTTGTCACCTTTTTTTACACACTGTAAAACTATGGCCTAAGTGTGGGATAAACACCGACAAGGAGGGATTTATGTCAGACATAAAACCCGACTTTCGAGGTGTTTATTATATTTAATTCATAATTGAGGAGGTTTTCCAACAAAGTTTTGTCTGTTTCTTTCGTCTGAGTTTTCATTCATTTTTTCAGCTAACTAATATTCAAGGTGATCATTAAAAATCGGTACACAAAGAAAACCGACTCAATCATGAATTAATCTAAGCTAATACATACGTAGGTAGGGATTATCATGTTATTATCTCAATATTGTCTGTATAATGACTTGATAATGCATGACGTTCACTGTTTGTTTAGAAGAATAGCGTAGTGTTCAATTGTTATCAGCTTCTTCTGTTTTTGCTCTGTGCCAAGTTTCAAATATCTCTTAAGGTTACAGGACACCCTTTTTGGCATTTTGCGGAAAATCGCTACTGCGCGCTCAATATCAGTCCGATTTTAATCAAATTCTCACCAAATGTTCGCCAGTGCATGCAAAATATGGTAAAGTTGTAAAATTAACAAACAATAAAACAATGTAAGAATTATTCAGGAAAATCTTAAATCGCTGTACCGTTACGCTTTCGAGTTATGCTCCTGCTGGTTTTAAGTTATATTTATGAAAATATCATTTTATACAGTAATATAGTTGTTCTAAAAAATTGTATTCGGAAATTTTTGTTTATTTCGTCATTCCGCTGCATGATATGCCGATTTCTTTGACGACTGCAATATATTTCTGAATTGTTTGAGTGAATTGCTCTTTATTATTAAAATATCCAAAATTAAAAAAAAGCCGAACACAATTTTGAAACTGACGTCTTTAGCTATATCCTGTGAAAATTTGACAAAAATTGGTTAAAACCCGCAGGAGAACAACTCGTTTGAAAATCAGTAATTACCGTAAAATTCTTCGGGAGAAAATTGAATTTGAATATTACATTTTCAATATTTTTCTTATTGCAATGAAATGTATTTTATTAAATAACTCTGCGAGTTTTCAACATTTTTCGTTCAAACTTGGTCAGATAGTAGAACTAGTCTAATGCTTTCATGGAAACCAATAAAAAAATTTTAGGCAAAATTAACACTCAAAGGTGTTCTGTAACCTTAATGTCCTCTTATCTATATTTTTTCCTTGTCAATCGCGTGATCGTATATACGATCTCCGTCGGAACCGCGTACTCGAACTCCAACCTGCGCGCCAATATAACTCCAATTACTGCATGGTATCCGGACATTACTAAACCACGAAACAGCGAAACGAAACAGCGAAACAACGAAACACCCGAACGAAACAGCGAAACAACACGTTTTATATTGTTTTTATAGTAAAAGGAAAAAACTACATTTAAGTCAAAGTTAGACGAGATGAAATTAAATCCTTAATTAAGTTACAACGCCATCAGCCCATAATTATCGGGAAGGGAGGAAACTCCTTTTCCCATATCCACATACATTCTCGTTTCACAGCCAAAATTTAATGTCAAAACAACATGAAAAGTTCAAAAAAATTATAACAGAGGAAACTTTGATACTCGAAAAGTAGAAGAGTTTCCTGCATCCTCCCAATAATAAAGATTAATAATACGTGAGACTATTATGTGCTGATGGCGTTGCAACTTTAAGGACTTAATCTCATCTAACTTCGTTCTAGTTTGACTTATATGTAGTTTATTTATTTTACTAAAAATAATATAAAACGTGTTGTTTCGCTGTTTCGTTTGGTGTTTCGTTGTTTCGCTGTTTCGTGGTTTAGTAATGTCCATGGTATCCGAAGACAACGGTTCTTGTATGCAATTGGCTGTTGGTCTCTAGAGGCTTTGGGGGAAAGGAAGTCTTGTCCTAATGTTCGGCTGGGTTTGGTATACATACCTTAATGAAACCTTTCGAATGGGTTTGGTACATATACCTTTATAAAAACCCTCTTGAGGGGCTGGGTGACGCTATTGATGTAAGGGACTGCTGCGTATGCGTTATTTGGCGGTGTCTCTATCAATATTTAAATCAGAGCAGCAGGCATTTAGCCAGGCAACCGTCCAATCGTCCTATGGATGGTAACTTTTAAACAGGCAACCCACGGTATTTTTTGGACGGTCAGTTTTGAGCAAGAAGAACATAATTAATTTAATTAATTTATTTATTAACTTTGCCAGATTCAAACAACGTTAACACAAAAACAGCGACCCCTAAATGTTATAGACAAATATAAGTACATAGTACGTACTTAATCTATACCAGGCTCGTTTGCTTTTTTTTCCGGTAACCCCTAGCGAAATTGAACTAGAAATTATGTCAATACCAATAAAAAAAGCATATGGTCTTTATTCTTGCCTGCAATTCTCAAGATTAATTTTCTCAAGATTAAATTCTCAAGACACATTTTAAGTGGGCCACTATCAGAACTATTGAATACATCAATAAACAGCGGAATTTATCCTTCAAAACTGAAATACGCTAAAGCTATTCCTGTCTAGAAAGATGATGATGAAACTGACCCTTCAATTATAGACCAATATTCTTACTTTCAATATTTAATGTATAATCAAGAAATATTTAGCCATAATATATTATTTCAATCACAATTTGGCTATCGTGAGAAGCATTCCACTCAATACACAATTATAGACATAATAGATCAGATACAAACTAATATGGACAAAAAATTGTATTCGTGCGGTATATTTATTGACTTGAAAAAGGCATTTGATACAGTAGATCACTCAATATTACTACGAAAATTACAACACTAATTACTATGACTCCTGATTCGTGGTACCGTAAATGAATGGTTTTTGTCATATTTAATTGATCGTTATCAAGTAACGCAAGTTGGCTCATATATCTCCAGTGAAGAAAATGTTTTATGTGGAGTTCCCCAAGGGTCAGTGTTAGGACCCTTACTTTTTCTTCTTTACGTGAATGATATATACAACTGCTTCAAAAAAACTGAAATTTTATCTCTTTATATATATATATATATATATATATATATATATATATATATATATATATATATATATATATATATATATATATATATATATATATATTATAATATATATATATTATAATATATATATATATCTTATAATATCTTTATTACATATTATATATATATATATATATAAATATATACCGGGTGGCCCAAAAAAAAGTACTCCTGTTTGATTCGTAATAACTTCTAAACAAGTAAAGTTTTTAAAGAGAAATAACTTGCATTAAATAGAGGAAGGACTAACTTAGATTTTGATATATTACAGTTGTATTTAACTTAAAAATTCACGGAAATATTAATGTTAAAAATGGGGAGCATATTTTGGAATGTGTCTAAAATTAGCGAAAATCGGCATATCAAATATTAACTCCAGCGTTTGTTTGTTTAATGACATATTAGGCTAACTTGTATTTCAGCGAATTATCGTTAAGGTTTGTAAGGGATATGGCGTAGATTTAGACATCTTACATGTAAGTCTTAGCTCATTGTTTCCTGAAATATGAACGTTCGAAATTATGCAAGTATTTAACATTAGGTCTTTGCAAACTTAAATGTACATGAAAGACTGACCATGGAAGGCAGGCGCTTAAATTTTTCGTATTCTTAAATAAGGAACACACGCGAATTTCGGACGAATGAATCTTGCTTGTATTTTGTAGATATAATAATACTTTGTTTCATAATAAACAATTTGTCAAGTGTCATTTATTTACTGGTAATAGTGCATGTTTCAGTCGGGCAAATCTTGATTAATATTTGATACGTCGATTTTTGCATATTTCAGACACATCCAGAAATATCCTCCCGAATTTAAAGATTAATATCTCCGTGAATTTTTAAGTGAAATACAACTGTAATATATCAAAGTCTAAGTTAGTCCTTCCTCTATTTGATGCAAGTTATTTCTCTTTAAAAGCTATACTTGTTTAGATTTTATTACGAATCAAACACGAGTACTTTTTTTTGGGCCACCCGGTATATATATATATATATATATATATATATATATATATATATATATATATATATATATATATATATATATATATATATATATATATATATATATATATATATATATACTATATATTTATATTTATACGGGCTTTTCGCCCGGGCTCGAAATCCCTTTTTTGACCATATCATCTAACTCTCCATTTAACTGGTCTTTTATAGCATGAGGTACTCGTCGAGGTGGTAGAATAGATGGGGTTACTGATGAATCAGTTTCGAAATAAACTGTCCAGGGAATGTTCAAAGAGATCCATCAAATATGTCAGCAAACACATCTCGAATAGCAAACATGCAAACTCATCATGCAAACAAACATGTCAGTGTTTACTTTTATGAGCCCCATCTGTTGTGAAGTTTTAGAACCCAACAAAGGAGTCAAATCATCATTATCTATACGAGCACAAATTCTATAGAATACTTCCTGTTCTTACTTGGGTTATTGACTTTCAAACGGCATGTCCCTACAGCTTGCATCTTTGATGAATTCCACATTCGCAGACTAACAGGACCATTGTTTATTTTTTTTCCTGGTACAAAACTTTTCTGGGCGTTTGTCAAGTTATGCTACAATGGCGTAATTTTCCCCTTGCTGTTTCCAAAGTCTCCAGATTTCAGCAAGATTATCACCGACCATACGAAGCGGTTTAGGTGGCGAAATCCTCGTTAATTGTACTTGTTGAGGCTTGGCATCAGACGAAGTAGGTTTTTCCATGTTATTTAACTTCCCGCTGCCACCATGTTATGTTTTAGAACGTTACGTTATTGTAAGATCAAGATTTACAAATATGGCTGCCATTTATTTATTATTATTATTAGGATTTTATTTAAAAACACGGAGTCCAACTCACATAGTGTGCTCTTCTCTCGAGCCGTGCACAACTACCAAATATATGTAGATAACTATAGCTATAATAAAAACAATTAAGTAAGTAGCCTATAATTAGATTAATACAATTAAATATATACAATTATAGAGAAGTCATTTATAAACTAAGCTATATGAGACTTATATTCAGCAATTGATTTAGCATTAATCGCTTCCACAGGCAAGCTATTCCACAGAACAGTTCCCCGATAAGTAAGCTTTTTTTGAGAGCCTCAGCCTGAGGTCTAGGGACGAATTGTTTAGAACTAGAGTCTCGTAAATTATGGTTGTGAACCAGATTAACGGACGTAAATTTATCCGAAAGATAATCTGCATGGAACCATCTTATTCATTGTTTTAAACATAAGCGTTTTAAATTGCTGAGATCGTCTTTCTTCTAGGTTTGACCAATTTAATTTACTTAGAACCTCGTGTGAGCGGACACTATAGTGAGAACCATTAATAATACGAGCGGCTCTGTTTTGCAATTGTTGGAGTTTTTGTGCCAGTACCTTACCCAAGGTACCCCAAACACTACTGCAATAATCAAAATGTGGTTGAATCAAGGATTTGTAGATTAAAGTTAGGATACGACGCGGAAGATATGATTTTAATCGCCTTAAAACTCCAATTATTTTGGTAATTTTTGAGGTAATTTGAGCAATATTTTCATCCCACATCAAGCACTCGTCCAGCTCCAAGCCCAAGCATTTGTATTTTATAATTTGCTCAATGATATTGCCATCCATGGCCACTGCATGTTGGTTGACTTGGTAAGGTAGCTAATTTGTGTCGAGTTGCGATGAACATACATTTTGTTTTAAGTGTATTTAGACTGAGCTTATTTATGTTAAGCCAATTTCTAAGCGAAAGTAAATCACTATCCATTACGGAGAGTAGTTGATTAATGTCGTTATCCGCATATGTCAATGTAGTATCATCAGCATATAGATGTTCATCGGGTATCAAGTTACAATTTGGTAGGTCATTAATGTACAACAGGAATAACAATGGTCCTAAAATGGATCCTTGAGAAACCCCACATCTAATATCTGAGCTATCAGATGGGATATTGTTAACGACAGTTATTTGAGTACGGAAAAGTTCAATGGTCTTGCATTTAAAACCATATCGAGATAATTTATTTAGAAAAATTTCATGGTCAATGGTATCAAAAGCTTTCTTTAAGTCAATAAAAAGTATAGCATTGATTAAACCATTGTCCATAGTAGAATACCATTTGTCAGTGATATCTAGCAGTGCTGTTAAAGTGGAATGCAAAGGCCTAAAACCAGATTGGGCATTTGAGAGAAGATTGTTATTACATAGGAATTCATAAGTTTGATCAAAGATCACTTTTTCAAATAATTTTGCAACCACAGATAATACAGATATAGGTCTATAGTTTTGGGGTCCATTTTGCAATCTTCCTTATGAATAGGAGTAACCCTAGCTCTTTTCCAGTCATGTGGGACAGTGCCAGTATGGATTATCAACTTTATAATGTAAGTCAACGAGCTTATCGTGGTTGGCGCACTTGCTTTCAACAAACAAGCTGGAATGTTATCTAGACCTTTGGCTTTACGCGTTGACAGTTTCTCAACTAACTTTGAAACTACTAACTCACTGACTATTAGAAGTTCAAATTCATTTTCAGGTTTGTTAATATGGTCATAGTTTGCGTTTAAATTAACTGGGATTTTTGCCGCAAGTTTGGGTCCTATGCCAGTAAAGTGCCTATTGAAAGCATTGCTTACCCCGAGCGGATCATTGATTACAGCATCATCAACGACGACTTTTTCCGTATGGGTAAGGTTTTTATTCTTGGATAGTATAGTATTTATACCATTCCAAGTTTTTTTGCAATCACCCAGATTATCATTAAAAAACGAGTTGTAATATTGTGTTATACTGTTTTTGTACTGCAGGCTCACATATTATTATATGTACTTCATATAACATTACAGGAATAGGCAACGCAACATAATTTGGTTCAACCCACCATTTAGTAAGAGTGTTAACACGAACATAGGACGGGAATTCTTAAGTTCAATTGACAAACACTTCCCACTACAGTCACTGCAGCACAAACTTCACAAGATTTTCAACAGAAACACTTTAAAAGTAACTACAGTTGCATGAACAACGTTAAGTCTATAATCACCAAACACAACGCACATATATAATTATAGGAAAAGTCAATCACAGAATACGGAAACTGACAACTGTAACTGTAACAACAAAACACTTGCCCACTACCGAAACAATGTATGACCAACAACATTATTTACAAAGCCACAGTCACAACGAACAACACGAACGACACTAAACTCAACATCGGTATGACAGCGACTACATTTAAGGAACATTACGCTAACCACACTTCATCTTTTCGTCATAAAAAAGACTCAAACAAAACGGAGCTTTCGAAACATATTTGGAAATTAAAAGAAAACAATCAGGATTATACCATCAAATGGTCAATTTTAAAACACGCTATTTTGTACACAGGGGGATCAAAATGCTGCAATTTATGTTTAGAAGAAAAATTTTGCATTTTGAAAGACATAAACAAAGACAATTTACTCAATAAAAGAAGGGAAATTCTCGGCAATTGTCGTCACAAAAACCGGTTTCGAGTAAACAAGGTTATTAACAAAAGCTAATGACCCAAGCATACATTGTTTCGCGTAAGCATTGTTTCGCCTACACGCATTCCGCACATTTTTCGATAGCATAAAAGCAACCTACAATTTCGAAATTACTCACCACCTGATGATTCCTATATATATATATATATATATATATATATATATATATATATATATATATATATATATATATATATATATATATATATATATATATATATAGTTTTGTAATTAATAACTGTCTCATTACTGCTTTGAAAGTATCCTCATTAAAATGTGCGCATTTTTATTGGTCAGTTTTGTTCCAAATATGGAAATATCATTCTTATTGGCTGTTAGATGCTTGGTGACAAGCTGTACACGTGCGCACAGGATGAATGCAAGAATGAAATTTGATACTTCATGCAGAGAAACTATGCTTTTGTTTAGTATGGTTATATAATCACTTGTCAAGTTGGAACATTTTGGTTCCATTAACTAAAATTTGTAGTGTAGGCCTATATAAATTGACTGAGTGAACACGAAAGGAAACAAGAATTTTAATATTTAGCTAGTGAATAAATCGACAAACGTACAACAAACTCACTGCGTTACAATCAACAGATCACGACACTTAGTGTATATAAAAGAGCGTGTGAATTAATTAAACAAGTTACATATTATTACCACTGATGAATATCCACGGACATATGGATCGAAAGCTTTGCAGTAATAAATTTACGTGTATTGTTTCCACAAGCAAAACTATTATATGTTTTATCGCCATGCAAACATACAAAGAACTTATATACAATTACTTGGAAATTAATCGCTTTCTTGGAAGCAGTTCTCCAAGAAATGTACTTTCGTTCTCTTTTGCAAGATTGCGTACCGCAATATTTGCATGCACGAATTGAACATTCGAGAAGCTTATACCTACAATATTTGAATACTTTTCGCGTCACACCAAAAATGCTTTCTACCAAATGCTTCATTCGAATAAACTGACCAAAAAGACGAAACATTCAAAGATGTACGATATCTTAATATGCCAATATTTGCCAAAACGTTTGGTGTAGAGCAGCCACGTCTGCCTGTTACCTCCCGCTGAGCAGAATTAGATATGCAACTTCATCATTTATATGTAGTCGAAGATATAAAACAGATACACATGACAATCCATATAAAGAATTGTAATTTTATGAAATGCCAGGAGCCTGCATGCATGCCCTTGTTTTCTTTAGTTGACCATTTTAGTCTATAACTAAACACCAAAATTATAATTGCTAATAAGTTATTTCATAAAATGTTGCTCATATCATGCCCGAACACTTTCTTATAGTCATAAATATACAGAATCTTTTTAAACCCAGTTAATTTGTCGACCTAAAGTTGTTTTCGGCGAGTAAAATTTGTTATACATTATTTATTAAAGTACACTTCAGCTGGCGCTGAGTAATCCACTGCATGCATGGTTCCTTAATGCGGAAGCTTTTTACTCAGTATATACACCTGTAATACTCCATTCCTTCATCTGATGGACGGCGCGCACATGAACTTGGTAATGCGCTTTTCAATCACTGCTGAAGTAAAATCAGGAATAACCTACATAGCCATGAGCTTAATGAAATATATGCAAGCTGGGAATTAGCCTGGTTTCGATTTGGTCATAAATGTTGTGACAAAGACGTCTGGATCTGGATCGTCCTTTGTTCGCTGTATATATAAATCAATCTTTATACTGGCTCTAGAGAACTAAATCATCAACACTTAATTATAAAAGCGGTCACTTACGAAATACAGTTACGACGAAATCGAAACTAGGCTTGAACGCTCATAACTACATATATTAGATGAAAAAGAAGGGAGGGAAAAGATTGATATATATTTAAACGCTCGATGCCTTTATCTTACAGTATTTCAGTCTCATTTAAAATTGTGCTGCTGGTGCAAAAACTAAGTCACAATAAATCAAAGGATATCGTAACATTCAAATCTAGTCAACTACAGATTAATAGATATAACATACCCTCCTGGGCTCACTGCTTCCAAATTAGAGAGTAGAGAAGTTAAAAGCACAACACCGAAAAGCAGTAAGGTCGGTTTTGCCATGACTGAGCAACAGATACCGGTTGAGGCAGCACGGATTTTAGTTATACTGCGTGTTGATATACGATCAGCGATCTGAAGTTAATTGATTTTGAGGAAGAGAGTACTTATTATGTAAAGAAATGTATTATCATTTGTATGCATGACCATGCAGGAACTATGTTTATTAAACAGGATGTCTCAAAAAAACGCTATGGAATTTCAATAGGTTGTCCGCTGTCGTGCATCTAAACATGGCTAAACAATTCAATTTTTACATACGACGAAAGAACAGTTATTTAACTTTTCAATGATACTGTTCTTAAATCGTAACGACGAGAAATGACCACATACTCGTCAAATAAAAATTGCCTGTTGAAATCACTCAACTCGTCAATCTTCGTCTTAGTGAAACCATACGAACGTCTTCATTGCGTTAAACATGGTACAATTAACCCCTGAACCTGCAGAGAACATTCGTAATCAAAACGTTTTACGAAACAATTACCTTGCAGCAGATTCACGGTGCTTTTGGATTGAGAAACTTTGCATAATTAATGATTTTCAATTCCCAACGGTGGAAGAATGTGATTTCACCGAAGATTTTTATTTGACGAGTATGTGGCCATTTCTCATTGTTACCTACAAAATTGTCCTTCAGTAGCATTATATGAATGTTGTTGGTTCAAGTGAGGCCAAAAGCTACTGTTAAAAGTTAAGTAAAGTTAGGCGGAAATTTTATTTTAAAACTATAAAAATATACCAAGTTTAAAAACGTCTTAGCTTTCGTCGTCTACGACATCATGATGTCTAAAGAAATCATCAATTTCTAAAGAAAATTTGCACTAAAAACTACCCGGCTCAGGCCAGCCGGCTGCAAGCATTATCAACGATTTAACATTTAAGAATTAAGGCATTCAGAAAAACTTTGAAAACTTTAAATACATAGAAATTATTACATAGAAACTTTTTCATCGTAAGTCCAATCTCAGTATTTATATAATAAACAAATAACATCATGGTTGGTTCGATAATACGATTTTTATTCACTCGTGAATTATTACAAGCTCACCCGTTCGCTGGGCTCATGCAGTCGTTCACTTGTAATAGCCAACCATGAAGTAATCTCTATAGTAGTACGCAGCGAGAACACTGATAACACCTATTTGTTTAACGTTTAGCCTACAGCTGTAAAGAAGTGCACGGGATGCTATAAACTGGGGAAATGTACGTGCAAGATTATATGAAAGAAACAAAGTTTAAACTTAAAATAATGTACATCGCATGTGCACCTTAAAAGAGGCGTCAGTGAGTTTTTCCCGCAGGCAAAATGTTTTGAATGTGTTTAGAACTCATTGTTATAAACTGCTACCGCTACAATGGGGATGTTTTGAAAATTTATAAAGTTGATTTAAAAGGCTATATGCATGTGCCTTCATTATGTGCCTTCGTGTAAAGTTTGGAAACTAAATAGTAAATAATGTATATATTTGCCATGCTTTCTGCTTGCTGTTTTTTCAACTTTTTTTAATTAAGACACCAGACATAAACCCATAATTAGTTAATTTTTGGATAACTTTCCTTTCTGATAGACAGCAAAGAGTGATAGGCCTCACTCTAAAAACACTCTGGTTAAAATTTCCTGGTTAATTGGGAAATAACCCTATTTGGGGTTAACTGAGTATTCCTGGTTAAATTTCCTGGTTATTTTATGTATTTTATAACCAGGAATTAATCCTGGTAAATTTTTTTAACCAGGAATTTTTAACCAGGAATTTCCTTGTTAAATTTAACAAAAAACAAAAACAAAATGGCGTCGTATTTTGGGCGATTTTTGTAGTTTCAACTTGTTGTAGTTCCTTTGTTTTACCATGAATTTAACAAAAAATCACGCGAAATTGTAGAAAAAGTTAAGGGAGACAATATTATTTTATTTAGGTAAGGAGATTTGTATGTTAATAATATTTTTATTTGAAAAGTTAAATGAGTGGAGTGACAGTTTTTTCCACTTACGGGGAAATAGGTAAAATAATGCAGTGCTTATATCTCCTTATATATGCACTTTTCACTTGCTATAAACAGCGAGTCACACAAAATAAGTCAGATTGTGCATGAAAGAATTTCATAAACCACAGATTTTGTCAGAATACTTTTCACTTGCAAGTATTCTTGAGTTTTGCATGCTTAATTTCATATACTATAAAAAGTGAAATATAGAATGATTATATACATTTACCTTCTCAGACAGTATGTTACTAAAACTATACAAATGTTATGTTCCATGTGAAAATTGATGATGAAATAACAGATTTATAGAGTGACAGAAGTTAAATATTAAATTTCTGTTGAGAAGCCTATAATTATTTTTAATTTTATATACTGTATTTGTCTGTAGTACATAGGTTGGAAATCAGACATATGGCAGGGGCATACAATTTTGGGTAGAGCCGCCAGAAGATATAATACACCAACCTTGCCTATGAAGTTGTGTTTATTTAAATGTTGGATATTATGCATGTATGATTCAACCTGCATGCATGCCGACAAACATCACTATTTAATAAATTGGAATGTCATGAACATTACTGTAAAACAAAGGGAATCTATTGTAAACTCAATGACTATTTTTTTGGCTACGATACCTTAATCTTTTATTCATATTAAACAACATGCCGTGTTCAGTTTTCACAGTCATTTTGTAATTGTTATTGGCCTTTCTCTGTTTCTCACATTGAAATTTTTACATCACCAGTGACAGGACCTGACTAAACAGGTCATATAGGTTTATTGTACATGCATCCTCTGTTATGCTAAATATTTGTAATTTTCTTATTGCACAATAATGATGCAAGCCTTATTGCCACAGGTTTTTCAAATTGATGGTCTTACATGCAGGCCTGTTTGAATTTCAAGGTCATTAGTGTTAATTAGTGGCCCTATAATCAAGATGGGCTGGGTTTGTTATTAATGAGTACAGGTTGAGCAAATGCCTAATCACAGTCTCTTTTTCTGCAAGCATAGTACACATCACATTTAATTGGCATGCACTTATTTGCTCTCTGCATGAGCATCTGAAAATTTTTTATCATATAATTTTTAGCACAGTTTTCCTAGCTGAGCTCAATTGTTCCTGATATTTATTTATTTAATGATGAGCTTCCTGATATTTATTTATTTAAAATGTAACAAGAATAAAGAATGTGAAGAACTAGGGGGTTCCTAGGACACAACTGCCAATCCAGTCATACAGTATAATCATCAAAACTAGAGGTTTTCTAGGAAAATTACATGTAACCCTTGTACTGTTAGTACTCTACCACCGACAAGTAAAATCGTCTGGCGTTAAACCGAGTAAATACTAAAGTAGGGTGCATTGGGACGCATTGCTAGTAAATGGATTATATAAGCGCCATGATTTATAGGCATTGGATTTAACTAACAATCAGCTTCAGTTTGTCACCAGATAGAGAAATATTGTGGGATGAAGGGCGACTCACGTCCAAACCTTTGATGTTTGCGTAACCACACGTTGCATTTTGTTAACCAAAAATATGACAATATCTCCAGTTAGCCCATTGAACGGCAATGCGCCCCAGTGCGCCCTACTTTTTTTTACTTGCATGTTCAACGCCAGACGATTTTACTTGTCAATGGGGAAGCTCTGCAGCTTAATGGGTTAAATCAATTTTCATTTGTTGAAACATAAGCTTATCAATATACATTCACAATTATTGTGTAGATTCAGTGGTTTGTTGAACATGAGCCGGCACATTATTTGACAAAAATTTTATATTCACTTAATATATATGTACTGCACTGCAAGTGCTACTACTGACACATGACCCTATTAATTCTGAAGTAGGTCAAAATTCACAAATGTATATACTGTATTGCTTGTTTTCAACAAACGGCAGTGAAATTATCACTAGAGAGGAATCAAAATCATCTAGCTAAAACTGTCAACAAGTGTCCTTCCATCAGGAGTAAAATAGTCCGGCATAAAGGGTAAAAACAAGAAAGGTGCACTGGCTATGGAGGTGCATGGCCTGTGTGCATTGCTGTCTTAGTGGCACCCACAAGTGTACATGCCCAAATTGTTGTCAGAGTTTGGGTTTTTTTCTCAATCTGATGTTAAGTGTCAACACCGCCCCTTACCAACTATTGTATTAGGGAAATTGATATTGTACAGTACCATGATATTTGATTTATTAGACACTTTATATTATATTGTTCTCAAAGTGACCTAAATTTACTCTCTCAAGTAATTGTACTATGAGTTAAATTAATTGATCATGGACAAAAAAACATTTTGACATTCATTATAAGCGACCGTTGAATGGTAACAGCAACTGTAAAATATTTGTACTATCCGTCTGTTACACTAGTGCAGTATTTGTCCACAATTCTGTAATTTGTAGTAGTTACTATATATATAGTATAATATAGCATGAATTGGAAAGATAACAATTTTGATAGTGGATTGATTCTGGACATAGTTATGCAGTCATAGGACGTTAGGCTCAAAATAAACAATTTGGATGTGCCCAGATTTCAGATCCTGAGTCCCTATGATCCAGGTTTAAATATATACATCCCCATGCACTCGAGTAGCATTCACTACAATGTTTATTATGTCACTCATGAAAGGGGGGGGGGTCATGAATCGAATCAATAGTACCTTTAGTTGATATGGGGGGTGGGTGATATTCATATATTTGTATTCTGCATCATTCATTTCTTTTGAAAGCGATTGTTCTAACGCTCTGTGAACATGAATATGCCCCCCCCCCCCTATTACGCCCTTGAGTTTAAAATGTATCCCATCTAGATATAAACCAGCCAGAAACTCGATATTGTTTTATATATAGAGCTTATATTTACATTGTGCCTGCGTACAGTAAACACAATCAAATCAATATCTTATCTTGCCAAAGTAATTGGCTAGGTAAAACAAAAACCACAGTCCACAAACATTGATTTTGTACTGTAGATGTCACTACTATATGGGATTATAAAACAAATATATAATCGATTGTAATCACCTTATCGTAGGGTTTTGACAAGGTCAGAACACATGGCCAACTTCCAACGAGCAACGAAGTGCATAGACTGTATATCATAGAAATTAATCTGGTTCCCAATTTTCCATTAGTAGATTTTTAAACCTTTCAAGGTTCATTTCATAGTAAATCCATATTTATATTTATATATAAAAGCAAATAAATCGAAACGAGAAACTTGTATTATTAACCAGGAATAATGGTAAAAATATGACTGGAAACTTTCTCCGTTATGGGAACATTACCCCCTACCCACTTTCCCGGTAATTCTACATTATCCCCGGGCAAGCCGACCAATAAGCATCTAGAAACCTATACGAATTAAGTTACTATTGTCGGGACTTTGACTCGGGAATATTTGTTTCGCGCGCTTTCTGGCTTTTCACATCTGCTTTTTTCAAATGCTAGTTGCTTGACAACTTTTCTCGAAAAAAAATAGTTTTTTGAAGGCCTATATGGTTCATGGATAGTTTTGTGGAACAAAAGCTGGAAGAATGGAATCTATCCTGTTTGAAAGTGATATTTCAAGGTAGGGGTCGTGATTAAACGTTGTTTTTTGCTGCTTTTTTTTCTGAATATGAACGAACAATGTTTCAACATTTTCTTGCTCACTTGAGAGAAATATAAAGTGAGGTTGCTCAAATTTTCAAAAAGTTTTCTTTGAATATTTTGCTAGCAATAAAAACACACAAATTTAACACCTGTTGACCCTCGAGGGTCTGCCGAAAACTTTCCAAAAAAGTCGAATCCACTAACAATTCCTGACACTGTATTGTTCATAAAATCTCATCGGGGGGGGGGGGGAGAAGCTACGAAACTGGAAGGACGAAATGGGGTTTCGTCTCCATGGTGTCAATGTTTTTAAAAAAATATAGTTTAATAAGTGCCAATAGCTTAAACAAATTGGATTAGTTTATTTTTTAAAGATTTACATTGAATTTGTGATAACAATTACATTTTTTTTCTAGAGAACATGATCGATGAAGAAGCGTTTCGGTTGCTTGACCACGACTCCATAAAGGAAATGATAACCGCGATTGGTCCACGACGAAAGCTGTTAAAAAAATTAGAAGAAGAAAAGGTATTTTACTATTGTTAACGTGTAGCATACAGTATTATTCACAGTTGGACATATAATGGGTTATATTTGTTCTGTCTGCAACGAAGTTATTAATGGAAGCTGTAAGAATCTTATTTGGCATATCAGAAACCTACATGCACTCTCAGTGGGTCCTGCTTTTACTGTCCCTGTCAAATGTGGCCAAGAGGGTTGTTTGCAGACATTCCGTTATTCACTGGCCTTTAAACGCCATATTGAGAACAAACATAACGATAGTCCTCACAATGATGGTGATAATGATAATGAGGGTGATGCAGATAATAATCCATTTGATATTAACCCCAATAATAATACACCTTGTTTACCTCCCAATGTTGAAACAGTTTTGAGTAGAAATGAAATAACTGAATTTGCAGCTTCTGCAATAGCTAAATTAAAAGCATCAAGCAGTATGGTTCAGTCAAATATAGACCATGTAGTTCATGAAAGTTCAGAGTTGTTTTCAAATGTAGTCATGTCTCTTAAAACCAAAACTGAGCAGATGTTAGACAACAAAGATATTGAAAAGGATGATCCAGAAAGGGTAGAACTTCTTGAAGCATTTGACAATGCTCAACGTCCATATGAAAACCGGGAAACTGCATATCAACAAGAAAAGTACTTTCATCAGAGTGGTCACTTTATAAAACAACGGGAAGTACCATTCGCTACTGCTTTTTATCCCCGTCACAACCCAGTTACTAATCATGTTGACCAGGTAGATAGACATGTGACATTCCAATACAATACTTTGAAAGACTTGCTTAAGCACAAACTTGAAAGCAAAGGATTTATGAGAAGCATACAGCAATATCAACCCAGGAAAGATGGCATCATGCGAGATTTCCATAATGGAGAATTCTGTCGTGGACATGTCTTTTTTTCAAATGGAAGAAATGTTGCCCTTCTTTTGTATGTGGATGATTGCGAAATAGCTAATCCGCTTGGATCAAAGGCAGGGATACACAAGATAGGTGTAATTTATTGTACCATTTTAAATCTACCACCCAAATTCCGTTCATCATTGTGTAACTGCTATCTTGTTGCATTGTACAACACAGGGGATGTTAAAACTTATGGATTTGAGCCTATTTTGGCACCACTTGTAACAGACATCAAAGAGTTGGAAAGCCGGGGACTACACATTAGCACAGATGTGTTTGAGGGAGATGTCCATGTTGGTATTGCCCAGGTGACTGGTGACAACTTGGGACTGAATGGCATCTGTGGTTTTATCGAAAGCTTTGTTGGCCATCATTGCTGCAGGACTTGCAAGATGCATCTGGTAGAAATGCATCGTGCATTAACAGCAAACTCAAATTTGCTTCGGGATTATGACAACTATACTGAAGACCTGGATCTAAATGATCCATCCTCTACTGGCATTAAAGCTCCATGTCTCTTGAATGATGTAGAACACTTCCATGTTACCACAAACTATGCACCTGATATTATGCATGATTTGTTGGAAGGAGTTGCTGGTCTGGAAGTTCATCTAGTTGTTGCAGATTTAGTCCAATCTGGTTTCTTTGACCTGGACTTGTTAAATAGCAGGATTACTAGCTTTGATTATGCTCCTTCGGATTCGAAAAACAAGCCATCCCCAATCACTAAGCATAAGATTCAGAATCCAGATGGTGCAACAGGGCAAACTGCATCACAGATGTGGTGCCTTATTCGAAATCTGCCTCTAATGATTGGCGACTTAGTTCCAGAAGGCAATGAACATTTGGAACTTCTCCTAATTCTACTTGAGTGTATGGATTTTATCTTCAGCCCAGAAGTTACTGTTGAGGAATCCTTTTTTCTGAAGCAACTAATTAAAGATCACCACAGTTACTTTTTGCACTTGTATCCAAATCGTCATTTGAAGCCAAAACACCATTTCATGACCCACTACCCCCACCAGATCCGTCAACTAGGTCCACTGATCAACTATTGGACAATGCGTTTTGAGGCGAAGCACAGATTCTTCAAGCGTCTAGGGCATATCGTGTGTAATTATCGGAACATTCTTAAAACACTTGCTAACAGGCAGCAAATGTTTCTATGTTACAACCTTATGTGTGGGAAAGAGCTTGTTGACAGAGATGTGGAAATAGGGACTGGATGTTCTACCCTAGTTGTTTCTCTAGAAAGAGCGCAGTTCTTGAGCAGAGCAATTGGCGTTGATCTTCTAAGTGAAATTTTTGTTGCTAAGTGGGTAACTGTGAATGGGATCAAATATTGCAAAAACACTCTAGTAATCAGTGCAAAATCAGAGGATTCTTTCCCCATCTTTGAACTAATTGTCTACATTCTATGTATGGGAACAAAGATATCATTTATAACTGCCCCCTGGCAGACTGTCAAGTTTGATCGCCATACTCACACATATGCTGTTCAACCAGCTGTCAATCCAATTTGGTCTGTCATCCCAGTTGAAAACTTATATGACCATCAAGCATACCATGCTTCAAAATCTTATAAAGAAGGGGAACATTTAAGTTATGTTTCCTTACGCTATAGGATAAATTAACTTCAGGTAATGATAATGACATAGAGGGTTTGACGTCGGTCAGTTTGAACCCAATTAAAGTCAAACCGGATGTTCTCTTTCAAGCAACATTGTAATATTGTCCCACAATATTGCAATTTTGATAGTCAGATTGCTCTAGCAATTGCAACTGACGCAAACAAATTGCAAGTTGAACTTCACAACAGATTTGTAAACAAAGCCTCTGATTGGACTATACCAAAAGAAAGAGGGAAAGCCAATCAAATAGTCTGACCAACTGGATTGGTGCTTTCCTCTTTCTTATAGTCTAATCAGGGGCTTTGTTTGCAAATATTTTGTGGATTTCAACTTGCCATTTGTTCTCGTCAGTTGTAAATTGCTAGAGCAATCTGACTATCAAAATTGCAATATCGTGGGACAATATTGCAATGTTGCTTGAAAGAGAACATCCGGTTTGACTGTAAAAAGGTGGGTTTGCTCAGGGTCTAATCTTAGAGTTAACTTGACGCCAACCTGATCTACTGTTAATTGTACACTTTAAATTTGGCTTGAGTGTTGACCTCAATGACATGATAATACAGTATATACTTTAAGTTACAAATTAGTCTGGTGATTATATTAAAATTCCAATGTAGCTATGGTGCATGCACTATTGAACCTTAACTAATTAGGTTGAATACAATGTAAATGCATCCTAGGTACCTTGTCATTATTGCCTTGACAGTTATGGGTTTTAATATACATATTAACAAATTAACAGTACAATGTAGTTTTCAATTCACCATGCACTCATGCCTATGAGGTCAGCACTATGAGGGTTCCTCCATAATTAGGTAACCCTTACACCATATATCTACTGTATAGACAGAAATACCGGTAAACAATTAGGCAGTATGTGTGGGGTTGAATATCATTAAAACCAATTGCTTACCTAAAAATGGTATATTTGTTACACAATTAAGGCAGTGCTTACCATGGACTCAGCTATCAGTGTCACACAACTACCAGATGCACCACCACCAATAATGTGCAATCAGCAAGTAAGTTCCTTAATTAATTATAAATTATATTTTTGAAAAAATTATAATCATCTATCATAAGCAGGAGTAAAAGAATCTGGTATAAGACATGGCGGGAAGAATGCAGTTAGACATGTCTAACATTACATTGCAATGGTGATAGGCTGTTGTCTATACGGTACGTATATTTACTTTTGTCTTATACAACTCTAGCTGTTATATTTCACCTATAGGCATCCACTTCAAATGTCACAGCTATATCCCCTTCAGAAAATACAGAGATTTCACCAAAGAGATTCAAACCTGATTTTGTAAGTTAACTGATAACAAATTTATTTTTAACAAAAGTAATGCATCTGCCATGTGATTCCATACAGTTCGTATAGAACAAGTTCCTTTTAGAATACGTAGTGCACCTTCAATTCCAATTTAATTTCATAAATAACTAGTAATTAATATTATTGCATAATTTACATGTAGAACATAAGATCAATACTTGAAAAATCCATACCTGGAGAAAATATCCTGAAAGACTTGGGAAGTGGAAATCTTTCAAGAAACAACAGACTAAAAATGGTTCAGATTCTCGTAGCTGAGCTCATGACAATGTTTGGAGACAGGTTTGGCTATTATGCAGTATTCGGTGTACATAAGTTTGGATTTCTGGTGTTCCTGTTTACTCATGGCAGATTTTTGGCTCATCACTGGAAGACCATTGCATCATAATATACTTCTTGTTCTTTTCTTTTATAACAGACCAAAATCGGATATAAAAATTGCAATGGCAAGGGCTGTCATTGAGGAGTTTCCTTTTCTGAAAGATGAAGAAGGCCAGGGATTTGTAAGTGTAATTGCTAGTAAGATCATGATTAAATGTCCTACATACATACATGTAGAACTGTTGACTTTGTACAAAACCATTGTATTAGGATTTTGGTGTGCATAATAATCACCTAATGTATGCGTAATAATCACACCATATAGGAAGCATGGTATACTCCTGGCAAAGGTTTGCATTCAGCCACAGGTTGGTTGGAAGAAAAACTAAGAAATATGAGACGAAGGATAAATCAAGAAAAAAATAAAACAAATATATCAAGTAGTAGTGCAACAGTATCCAAATCAAAGCTGGTACAATTTACCTCTTTACCAGGTAACGGCCATGTTATGAATATATTGTTGTATATAGACAAAATATCCATTCTGACTTCAACTTCATGTACTTATATAATAGTAAACTCAAATTAAATTTCTGTCATTAAAATTTACAGAAAGCAGCATAAGTGAAGAGGACTACGAGGGGATGGTGGAGTGGCTCAAGCACCATGTCGAGCCACTCACAAAAGTCAAAGAGTTTATGAGCAAAACGTCGGTAAAAAGAGCGTCGTGGATACGGGAACACTCTGATTTATCAGTGGGTGCTATTCTGAAAGAACACCCAAGGCTAATTGATACACCGGGTATGGTAAGTACTTCACTGGCCCTGTGTGATAGCCTCCTAACTAAATTTCTTACCGTTACAAAATTGGCAAATAAGACATCCACCTTCTATAATTTCCTGAACTCATTATGCAGACAACTTTGATCGATCACAGTGTAAATGCTTTGAATCTTCGTTGAATATGAGAAATCGTTCATGTGCTTGTAGTGCTTCCATCTTGTAAAAATAAGTACGCGCTGCTTACATGTGGGTAGCCTGCATTGTTGCTAAAGCTGGAGTAATAACGAGGAACAGAATTGCTGCATGCAACTTGTAACAAAATTAAATGTCTCGTGATTTGTAATGTATGTGTAAACATTGCAATTAACATGCGCATAAATCAGTATGCATAAATTTTGTTTCAAGTTGTAGCAATTACTCCACCTTAATTGCTATTGTCAATTCTGAATTTACTGAAAGAAAGTTTAAGTAAATTAGACACAGTTGAAAGATTATAAACACATTTAATCACATACAAAACATCGGATGTGACAAAAATATGTAAGCGACTGTTACGTGCATTTTTCAATAATCATAAACAGATTTAAGAAGTTACAAAGTATTTAAATGTCTCGATAATAATTTTCACACACTGAACACTACAAAGGGTCAAAGTCTACAGTATATATATATATATATATATATATATATATATATATATATATATATATATATATATATATATATATATATATATATATATATATATATATTACGACAAAGAGATGGCTACGTATCGAAGAATTTATTAAAGATGACTAAAGTAAAGTATACAAATAAATTTTCGGCCACTTGACACGGCCTTCCTCAGAAT
>CACRXK020001828.1:0-17613 GCA_902702795.2 Paramuricea clavata
AGCTCGACAACTGGACTCTGTAGCTCAGTTGGTTAGAGCTTGACAACTGGACTCTGTAGCTCAGTTGGTTAGAGCTTGACAACTGGACTCTGTAGCTCAGTTGGTTCGAGCTCGACAACTGGACTCTGTAGCTCAGTTGGTTCGAGCTCGACAACTGGACTCTGTAGCTCAGTTGGTTCGAGCTCGACAACTGGACTCTGTAGCTCAGTTGGTTCGAGCACTGCACTCGAGTCGCAGGGCCGCAGGTTCGATTCCTGCCAGAGGGTCTATATATAGTTGCATTTTTCACAACAGCTCCTGGTTAGGTCTAAATAAATTTATAAAATTCACACTTGAGATTTCCATCTACGAAACCCTTACGCCCGTATTCTAAAAGCTCACTCACACTCAATGAGTGGAGGTTCAATCTGAGCTTCTCTTGAGCGTCAGTGCTGTTTTTGAATAGCTGGAGGGTTAATGTCATACCTTACTATGTGACTACTCACCCTCCAGCTATTCAAAAGCAGCATTGACGCTCAAGAGAAGCTCAGATTGAACCTCCACTCATTGAGTGTGAGTGAGCTTTTAGAATACAGGCGTTAGTAAGGGACAGCTTCCGTATCTGCCTTCGAACTCCTCTGAGAAAGCAACAATCTGGACTAAACTCCCTATCGATCCGAAGACAAACATTGGGTGAATAGCTTTTCTGTAAAATATCAACTGTCAGTGACTATAAACTCCATGTATCGCTGCCGCCAAAACACCAAGCGAAATATAACTCAAGACACAAACACCTCTATGATCTTCCAACGACTAACACTAACCGCTTTAGGAACACTTCCATGCTATACTGTAATAAATGAGGAGACTTATCTCGTTGTTAAAATGTCTAATATTTAAAGTTATATGTTATTGTAAAAATCTACGTAATTCAGCCAGCGTGGCTGCAAAATAGCGTTTGATAAAATATCTATCTATCTTTTGTATCTTGTAGGTTTAAAACGCTTCAGTGATTCTTCTGCATTCTCGTGGGTTGATGGGACGCCCCTTGACTTTAATCTTTGGAAAAACGGCGAACCAAATCAACCTGAAAAGTTTTGCACAAGACTAGATAGTAGTGGAGAATGGAAAGATGGCGATTGTGATAAATTTAAATCATTTCCATGCGAAAAAGGTGAACAATCCTTACATTTAATTGTTTTGTTTTCTAGAAATCACGGTGTATGTTCATTTGGTCATGCTTTTGATCCGTAAGTCCGGATCTTGCAATGGATAAAGATCTGGGCTTACAGACTGAAGACTTTCCTAAATGAACAAACGCAGTGTTTTCCAATATAATATGTTTATGATATGTGAGATAGTATGCTTCGTTGAAGTAATCTTGCAGCAAGCCAGTGTAGCTGTGTAAGACTTAAACTCTCCAAAGTCATTTCCAGACCCTTCTATGGCGCGCTTCACTTCGCTCGGGTCGCGCGCTCCCTTCCCCGTGTCCTCCCTCCCCCATGGTCGACTTGTGGCAAGTCTATGTAAGACTATAACAAGTTGTTAACAACCTAACAGCAAGCAGAGAGAACACAGCCTAATATACCAATATTTTAACAAATCTGTTGTTGTCCAACACTATTGCTCTAACAACTAACTAACATCGTCTCATTTTAGTTCTAGCTCCTGATGATGTGAAGCCCAAAGATTGTCTAGAGTTGCTGCTATCCGGAACGACCCGTAGTGGTGTATATTTCATTGATCCAGATAGTTTGGGTCCTTTTCAGGTATTTGTGTTAGCGATATTTAGCCCACTGAAAAACACGTATGTGATGTGGGTATCCTGGATAAATATAATTATTATATTGTGAAAGTCATTAATAATTCCTGAAGAAAACACAAAAGAAATCATGAGCGTGAAGGAGTTTGTATATCTGATACAGAATCACGCTGATTCACATAAACTTTAAGTTGAATTCTCACCAAATATCATTCATTTATTTTAAATTGTTGAAGAATACGAAGTTCTCATCGAGACGTTTCACAAGCTATATAAAGCATTCGCATCCGTGTTGTATCAGACATACAACCTCTCGTCTTCAGCCCGAGTTTGTATACCTGATACAACACGGCCACTTATGCTTTATCTATTACTTATACATGGTTATTATTTCCAGGTGTATTGTGATCAAGACACTGTAGGTGGTGGCTGGACCGTACTCATGAGACGAGTGGACGGCACTGAATATTTCAACCGTACTTGGGAAGAATACAAAAATGGTTTTGGTTCGCTAGATCAAAATTTCTGGCTTGGAAACGAGTTGATTCACAGACTAACAGCAACAAAACAAGAGGCGTTGTTTGATATTGAATCCGATACAGGCGATAACTCGATGGTCTTGTATAAAAATTTCAAAGTGGATAGCGAAGATAACAAATATAAGCTTACCATCGACGAATATGAGAGCTCAGATCGCAGTGATTCGATGAGTGAGTCGAATGGAAAGTTTTTCACTACCAAAGATCGAGACAATGATGAGCATGGTGGAAATTGTGCGGATATTTCAAACGGCGGCTGGTGGCACAGATCTTGTGCTAAAGCGTATTTGACTGGGACGTATGAACCGAGTGACCCTGAGTTCAGAATGCGGTGGGGCGGATGGACTCTGTCCGGTGGAGAAATAAAACTCCGGCGAAAATCAAGTAAGATTAACACTGTTTTACACTATCAAAGTTTCTGTGATCACAGTAGGAATTCTGCGTAGGTAAATTCTTAGCTGTGAAGGATTTGTAAGAAATGTTTGAGAGAATTGTTAAACAATTAGTTGCCTCGCACATTTCTTACAAATCCTTCAAAACTTAAAATTTACGTATGCAAAAGTTCTACTGTAATCATAGAAGCTTTCATAGTTTAAACCAACCTTTGGTGTAGAATCGGAAAGTCCCTCACTTTAATTTTCGACGGATTTGTCAAACACGGATATCAAATTGCTGGGGGGGAGGATGGATTAAGTTTGTGTAATCTTCAATGAAAGTCGTCACGTAGCAACAAAAGCAGTTATTACCTGATGCATTTAAATTTGAATTTATACCCCTTCGTTTATTAATAATTTATACTTTGTTTATCAATTAGTTTATAAATGAAATACACTACTGTTGTTTTTAGTTGTAGAATGTGACAGCAAGTATTGTTACTACTGGACGCGACAGACGAAATCGTGGCTTAAGGCTCTTGACAATTGCCGTAATTTCAGTGCTGATCTTGTGTTCATAAAGAGCACAGCAGGAAATGACATTCTTGCAGATCTTTCCGTTTCCAATCATGGTCATGATGAAATATATGTGGGTATGTATGTGTCAACTTGTCAAGTTTGTGAATAACTAATGAGCTATGATTCCGATTGTGAAGTCATAGCCTGCAAAGCAGGCGTTCGCGGGCTTGGTTCCTGGCGCCTGTTTGCAGGTAGTGAAGTCATTCAGTTGAACGGTAAGGCGATTGCTTCCAGTTTGACTCCACTAAACACCGCAAGTTTTCTTCTAGTACTGCAGTTTCCTCCTGTAGTAACACTGGATCAATAATAGATGATCCTTATTGGACCTCTAGGAAAGACAGTTCCGAACTGATAGTATCTAGATCTAATCCAGTATTAATAAAGTTAGCTTAGTTTAGGTTTCCTCCTGTAGTAACACTGGATCAATAAGAGATGATCTTTACCAGACTTCTAGGAAGAACAGTTAAGAACAGATAAAGCTATCCAGTGGAAATAAAGTTAGTTTAATTTAGGTTTCCTCCTGTAGTAACACTAGGTAAACGAGAGATAACCCTTTTGGACCTCTAGGAAGAACAGTTTAAAACTAACAATATATATAGTGCTAGTTTAGTTTCCATCAAGTGACAAGCAAAACAAACTTTGCTTCATATTTCTGTTGCCAGGCCTGGGAATGGGAGATACAGCGACATGGACAGGAGGTGTACCTGTTACTACCAACTTGTTAACTCAACCACTGCCTGCAGATAAATGCGTTGTCCTTAAAGCGAATAGAGAATGGGGAATGGTGGACTGTGAGGAGCCGAAATTCTTTGTTTGTATGAGAGGTTCGCAAACAAAATTTGTATTTGTAGAGATACCAACACTCATGATTGCTCTGCATGGGCAGTGTCACCCTCCTTTTTCCGCCATTAATTTGAATAATTTCTCCTTCATCAAATATATACAATTAGAATAATTGCAATGCAATGCTCTGCACAACTTTTCTCTTTTGAGTTCTATAAGTAACTAAAATACTCATTAATTAATAATTCATAAACCTTGTGGCAATTAAGTCATGTCAGCCATAATATGTCACGTGGAGTGACTTTATATCTGATAAAGCATGTAGCATCATATAATTGTTCATCCTAATTAGTATGATTATATAAGTACTATTTACAACATGAGCGGCCGTGTTGTATCGGATATACAAACTCGAGCCGAAGGCGAGAGTTTGTATATCCGATACAACACGGACGCGAATGTTGTAAATGACTTAAAAAACGACTCATCTTATGAGTTCATTGAGGAAGTAATTTTAAAAATAAACGTTGTCTAAGCCGAGAAAATCAAAGTTAAAGTTTATGTAATTCAACATGAATCTATATCACATATACAGATACGACAGCTTATGATTTTTCTTTGTGTTTTCTTCATGAATTATTATTTTGTAGTCGTATTTTTATGTACCCGTCAGTGTGGGGAAAAGGACCCTCATTGAGACTTAGTTCCAGTAGTTGTAATTTCTTAAAAAATGCCCTGTCATGATTACTAGATTGAATTGATATCGAAGGAACTAGAATCAGTTCCGAAATATCACATACTCGAACCGACCTGACTACGTAGCTCAGTTGGCCCATAGTTAATAGAGGAGATGGTTTGGAAACTCATTAGCATTACAATAAACCTCACTATCTATGTTTTTGTTCTGGTTTATGCAAAAATGTGGTCTTTCATCGTCACGTGCGTATTGTATTTTTGCTCAACCAGCCAATAGCAACGGTTTTGTCCAATTGCCCATCCATGGCTTTAACAATAGGACATTTTGAACATTCCTGTTGGTTGACTTGAGAAAAATACAATACGCACGTGACGATGAAAGACCACATTTTTGCATAAACCTGAACAACGATAATGAGGTTTATTGTGATTTAATTGTAATGCTAACGAGTTTCCAAACCATCTCCTCTATTAACTATGGTTGCCCACATGCTCGAACCGACCTGACCGCGTAGTTCAGTTGGCAGAGCATTGGGCTAGTATTTCAAAGGTCGTAGGTTCGATTCCCACCGTGGCCAGGCATATTTTTCAAGCTTGCCCGGTGTGGATATACAGTCAGAGTAATAACATAAGCATCATATATTTTTTGTTTGTCATTTCAGGAAAGTATTGTTACAAAGGCGATTGTTATTTTGCAGCTGGTGCAACAAATAAAGTATACAGTGATGCTGTTAGTAAATGCACGGAGCGTGGTTACAAGTTACCAAAGATCTCCAGTAGAGGAGAACATCTTTTTGCCAGGAAAATCATGCGCGTTGCTACATCAGATTCTTCCACTCCTTCAGTGTTCACAGGTACGTTGACTGCTGATCTCAAGTACCTGGATAGATGTCGGAACATGGACAATAGAATAAGGTTAGGGAACTCGATGCAGCCATAATAGACTTCATTATCTATGTTTTTGTCTTGGTTTTTGCAAGAAATCAGTGGTCAGTTCATCGTCACGTGTGTATTGTATTTTCGCTAGAGCAACCAATAGACCAATTGCACTGACGTCACAAATCCTTAGAGTGTCCTCCAGATGCTCCCTAACAATATCTGTTTGGATACAACAACAACATACAGCGCAAAAATTAACCATTTTAATACAAAATTATTGTAAAGTTTTATAAAATGTGCTTTCTTTACAAAGTTATATTGTGCATAGGTTGCTAATTTGTCCTCCAGATGCATCGTCACCGGCGCTGTGACGTCATGTGCAAAGGGTCTATAGCTATGTTTTCATTTAACCATTGTGTAATATCACGACTGGGTAATCAGGTTAGTTGAGCGCGCGAAAAAACAATACACAGGCGACAATGAACCGACCATTTCTTGAATAAGCCAAGACAAAAAACATGTCTACATCAAGTTCTCTGACCTTCATGGCCCGCAGCATCTCTGGCTTTATCTGTTGGTGAAAAGTAAAGCCCTGTGCCAACAACAAAACATTGAAATTAGAAAAAAAATATGTGCCAAGCTTCGGGAAACAGCAAACAATATTTCGTGCTTTCCCCAACCTTTGATAAGTTTTTGATAAGCATGGTTCAGAAACAATGTTTCCTGTTTTTCCCACGTTTGGAAAACATTGCTTAGATAGTTACTTGTTGTTGTCCTTCAGCAGTGTAGTGTGAAACGTGTGTTTTTTTCCAAATGGGGTCAAATCGTGTGGTGAATGATTTGACTCCATTTGGAGAAAAAATAAATATGGCTTAAATAGGCCAATGCTTTAGGGTATACAAAGGTTAGTGCGTGTACTCGTTACATTAACTCAAGCCCTGGTCAAATGAGAATGAGAGTTGATGAGAGTTGATAAGCGAGAGTTTGCATGAGAGTTTTCTCAACTCTCATGTCCCGGTCAAACGAGAACAAGAGTTGCATGAGAGTTGATGAGAGTTGAGAAGCGAGAGTTTGCATGGGAGTTTTCACAACTCTCATACCCCGGTCAAACGAGAACAGGAGTTGCATGAGAGTTGATGAGAGTTGATAAGCGAGAGTTTGCATGGGAGTTTCCTCAACTCTCATGTCCCGGTCAAACGAGAACAAGAGTTGCATGAGAGTTGATGAGAGTTGATAAGCGAGAGTTTGTATGAGAGTTTTCACAACTCTCATGTCCCGGTCAAACGAGAACAAGAGTTGCATGAGAGTTGATGAGAGTTGATAAGCGAGAGTTTGCATGGGAGTTTCCTCAACTCTCATGTCCCGGTCAAACGAGAACAAGAGTTGCATGAGAGTTGATGAGAGTTGAGAAGCGAGAGTTTGTATGAGAGTTTTCACAACTCTCATGCCCCGGTCAAACGAGAACAAGAGTTGCATGAGAGTTGATGAGAGTTGACTGTGTATTGCCGTAATCTTGCAATTCTCATCAACTCTCATCCTCGTTTGAGCGAGCCTTAGTCTTGTTTAACTTTAAAGGTCTCAGATTAGTCGGCACAGAGTTCCAGTGGAAGGATGGCTCAAAGTTGCAATATAATCAGTGGAGTCCTGGTGAACCAACCGGCGGTGGAGAATACCTCGTTGTTCTTAGTACAAACGGCTTTTGGGACGTACCAGATTCTTACACCGGGAGAATTCTATGTGAGAAAGGTATAAACCTATTAAATCTCTGATAAACCATTAAGACACTGTTTCTTTTAAAGACTCTCTCAAATCATCATAGGATCATTATCAGCATCACCATCACTATCACCATTACACCCTCTATCTTATTAATTCATCACCATTATCACCGTCATCACACCACCGTCATCATTAATTTGTCACCATAATCATCATCACCATCACTACCACCATCACCGGCATCACACCTCTATCATTAATTCATCACCATAATCACAGCCATGACACCACCATCATCATCATAATCACCACCATCACTACCACCATCACCAGCATCACACTTCCATAATCAGTATTAATTCATGACCATAATCACCACTATCATCATCACACCTCTATCATCATCATTAATTCTTTACCATAATTACCATCATTCTCATCAACTTCACATCACCCCAAAACCATCACCATCATAAAAACATCTTCACCATCATCAACGCATACTCACAACCTCCTTTGTCTCTTAGCTCTCACTGTGAAGAGTTGTGCCCAAGTGACAAAATATGGCCGCAGTGAAAGTGGTTATTACTCGCTGCATACAGGAAATCCCAAACTGCTAACAGTCTATTGTGATTTGAGCAGTTCTGACGGACCTTGGACGGTGATTCAGAAAAGAATATACAATACACCACCCTTAGATTACGCCAGAAAAACATGGGCAGATTTCACAGATGGATTCGGACAATCGGAGTCGAACTTTTGGCTTGGTAATAAGCACATTCACGAACTAACTAAGACGCCACAGAAGCTGAAGATTCTCCTGCATACCGCAGATTTTAATGTGTATGAAGCAATATACGAAGACTTTACTATTGGAGATGAGGCTTCAAAGTTTGTGCTTAATTTTGGAGCTTATTCAGGTGAACACAGTATGTCTTGTATTTTGCACATGTTTAACCCTATTTATACCGGATAGTTCGGGTAAATACCTACCTAAAATGATAATGTTTTGTGATTGACTTTCAGAAACAAAAAGGATCATTGTTCGTGACTCGTTCTTTAGAAAGACGATTTCTATAGTTTTATTGTCTTTCACTGTTATAATCAACCAACCACGAGCCTGGATAGTATAGGTAGATGATGACCTGTTAGTTCTATCAGTCCAAAACTGTTCTATCTAGGGCTCTATTAAAGTGAATGACACATTTACCTGTTTCCAGAGGTCATGCTTCATTACTATATATTCTATTTCTATGTACAGGGACAGCTGGTGATTCATTGTTTTTCCATCGTGGAATGAAATTTTCAACGGTAGATCAGGATAATGATCCAATCACAGCTGGTGTATGCACAACTGATCATCCAGGAGGGTGGTGGTTCTCCAACTGTCTAGAGTCCAATCTCAACGGCGTGTTCACCACTAAAACTAATGATCTCTATACTTTGTATTGGAAAACCATTTCTCAACCAATCATCAAAACAGAGATGAAGATTCAAGCGTACAAGAAAGGTACTTTAAGATTGTAGGAAGGTCAGCAACAACAAAACAGTCAACAACAACAACAGCAGCGGCAACAACAACAACAACAGCCACAGCAATAACAACAGCAGTAACAACAACAACAACAGTAGCAGTGGCAACAACAACAGCAGTAACAACAACAACAACAACAACAACAGCAACAGCAACAGCAACAACAACAACAGCAGTAACAACAGCAGCAATAACAACAGCAGCAACAACGACAACGACAACGACAACGACAACGACAACGACAACGACGACAATAACAACAACAGTCAACAGACAATTCCAACTAAGATAACGAATTTGCCTTCTAGATCCAGATTTTCTACCAGATGGCCTGATTCAAAACGAAATCGCGTCACTTGGTTTAACATTTAACGAACGCACCTTGAAAATCAACATGAAAACTTCGTACCAACATTGGACAGCCATGATCCCAAATCCTGGACCATTTCCCACCCACGTGGCAATCACGTGGGAAGACAATTCATATTTGCGGTACTATGAAAACGGAACATTACTTGCAGAAGTCCAAGCTGTAGTTGATCGGAAACTAACGTACTCAAATATGACCAATAGTGAATATACTTGGTTAAACCAATTGACCTTCTTTGACAGACAATTAACCAAACAGGATGTCAAGACACAATATCAGAAAAGTAAGTCATGATGAAATAATATGGAATAGTTTGAACCCAACCAACCCAATCAGGGACAAAACCAAACTAAATTGTGTATTTATTGTGTTTATATTTTAGAAATACTAGGCTTCGAAGAGGATAGTTTTTTATGGAACTTTACGGGCATGTCTAGTTACAAGTGGGATGTCATTAAAGGATGTACTCCGAGCAACCTAACTGGGCCTTGTGGTGATCATAGTTACTTGAGAAATAATGGTAGGTGTGAGACCATAAGATTTACTGAGATTCGTAGCAATTGTGATGGTGATGGTGATAATGATGGTAGTAGTGGTACTTGTAGTGATGGTGATAATGGTGATTAGATGGTGCTAGATTATATTGATGGTAGTGATGGTGGTCATTGTGTTTATGGTAGTGATGCTAGTGATGGGGATAATGGTGATTAGTGATAGATGGTGCTAATGGTGATTAGATGGTGCTAGATTGTGTTGATGGTAGTGATGGGGATAATGGTGATTAATGATAGATGGTGCTAATGGTGATTAGATGGTGCTAGATTGTGTTGATGGTAGTGATGGGGATAATGGTGATTAGTGATAGATGGTGCTAATGGTGATTAGATGGTACTAGATTGTGTTGATGGTAGTGATGGTGGTCATTGTGTTGATGGTAGTAATGGTGATGATGGTGATTGTGATGTGGTTGTGTTGATAGTTGTAATGGTGGTCGTGATAGTGATGATGCTGTTTATAATAGTGGTAATGATAATATATTCTTACTAAAAACCACCAATTCTAATTTAAACTTTTCCTGGTTCTAATTTAAACTTTTCCTGATTCTAATTTAACCATTGTTACCAGGTTCATTTGCTTATGCCGAGGCGTCGTTGCCGGCATCATCTGGGGACCAGACCTCCATTGAAAGTCCAAATCTACTTGGTATTTATAATTGTCTTTCATTCTGGTACCATATGTTTGGTGTTGAGGTTGGATCTTTGAGTGTCTTTCTCACTATGAATTCCAGTATAGTTGATATCTCAGTGAGAAACATCACTGGAAATCATGGCAACTATTGGAAATACATGGAAATAGATGTTAACATAGGCTCAGTCTTTAAGGTATGTATTTTGTTATCTCAACATTTTTTCGTTTCTTCCAGTGGTAACAGGTAGTATCAATAAGGGATGAACTTTACTAAACCTCTATGGAGAAACAGTATAGAACTGATAGAGCTTGTATATCCAATATAAATAAAGTTAGCTTAATATAAGTAAGGTTTCCCCTGTAGTAACACTTTAACCTTCCTCTAGAAAGCACAGAGATTTTTACAACTAACTTAATTAACTCTGAGGAAGATGTTCAGAAAGTTAAGTTTCTCCCTGTTCTACTTATTTTGTTTAGATTGTCTTCGAGGTCACTCGTGGTGAGAGCTTTCAATCCGATATTGCAATTGACGACGTCACCTTGTCCCCAGACAAATGCAAGAATGGTAATTATTACTTTATTAATCAGCCATCATAACAGCCAACAGTGAATTTGTTACGTCAACTGGATAACTGACCAATATTGAGTGATTATATTGTGCAAGCAATTGTTACTGAAATGATTATTGAAATGCCCATTTATAGATTATATCCTTGCCTATTACAGTATTTGGATTTTGTCATCTTGTAGAATGTAAACCGCCTTGTGGATCAGGAGAGAAATGTAACCATTCCACGTTACTTTGTTTCTATGAAGGTAAATATCCGCCTGATTTACAAGCTTTGGTGAGGATAGCTCTGTCTGTAGAGATTTGGAGATCAAGAGGTCCCAGGTTGGACTTACACAGTTCCCTCAAACATTTCTTACAAATCTTTCAAAACAAAACTCTGTTTTCAAATGCCAAAACTCCGTTTTCAAATGCCAGAACTATCTTTTCAAAAGCCAGAACTCCGTTTTCTATGAAGTGTTATCCGGGTCATAATTCAAATAGAAATCCTATTGTGCTAACATGTTTCTTTTATTCGAATACCACTGTATTCTAAAAGCTCGCTGACACTCAAAGAGTGGAGATTCAATTTGAGCTTCCCTTGAGTGTCAATGCTGTTTTTGAATAGCTGGAGGGTTAGTGTCGTGCCTTACTATGTGACTACTCATCCTCCAGCTATTCAAAAACAGCACTGACACTTAAGAGAAGCTTAGATAGAACCTCCACTCTTTGAGTGTGAGTGAGCTTTTAGAATACATGCGTTAGAATTTACCTATACAAAATTTCTACTGTGGTCAGAGAAACTTTTATAGTGTAAACCAGGCTCAAGATACGTCAATTCCAACTACTTTATATGCTCGTTATTTTCTAGGTATTTTCGACCATCGTTGGACTTTAGACTCCTTGAACATCACTGAGCGCACAACTGAGAGCACAACTGGCGCAATAAACGAAACAGAAGGTGCGATGGACGGGGCCATTGAACTCAAAGGGGATGGGAAGATTATCTTTCAACAATTTAACAGCTATTGCAAAAACACCTGGTGCTATCCTTTCTACACTTTATCATTTTGGTTAAAATACGAAGACGTCGCAAGTCAAGATATCCTTGCTTTTGGGGATTTGGTGAAAGTCACTCAGACATCGTCAACACCAACAGACCATTTGTCAATTGAGTTAAATTCTCCAACGCAAACTTGTCATATCAATTTCTTTGTCCCTACCGAAGTTTGGTCTCATATTATAGTGGCATTCAATCGTGATGTGATAACACTGTACTTAGACGGACGTGTCTTCGCGACAAACCCAGCATGCACACAGAGAGCTGAGGATTATCCAGACGTGAATCTTGTCGCTGGTGGGTCTGGTGATGTTCACTTTGCTTTGGATGATGTGCGAGTGCTGTTTGATGCACGACCACTCTCTGACACGGTCCGCTCCTACAAGGAGAAAACAGGTATGACGAGTTTAGGTGGATTGTTTCGACTTGACCTTTATGGAGAACAGTTCAGAACTTATGGAGCTATCCAGCATGAACATAGTCAGTTTAATTTAGGTTCCAGTTCTAGTACACTGGACCAGTTTTACTAGCTCTCTGGAGGAAACAGTTTGGAACCAATGTGGCTACCCTGTAATAATAAAGTTTCAGGTTTTCTCCTGTAATAACACTGGAGCAATGAAGAGTGACCCCTTCCTGGAACTCTTGAAAGAACAGTTTTAAACAGGTAGAGTTATCTACAATGCTAATGCGAGACTAAATAATTTTCCCTTTTGTCTCAAAGGTCACCAGCAAACAATCTTCATTCAAGCTAACTTGACATCACAAACGTGGAGTAATGAGTTATTAAACGGTGAAAGCAATGCTTATATAACATTGTCGCAATTAATCAAGGAAAAGGTACGAATTATATGTTTTAGCCGTTGTTGATTTCAAATGTTAGAAGTTATGTCTAGCTTTGGTGATCTTTAGAACAGAAATTTAAAGAACCGTCGTCTTCGTAAATATTAACTGTACTGGTTTATACTGGGGGTCATGAACGACGCATGCGCTGCCTTCAGAGTTTACGGGATTTATTCATGTGCTCTAATGTAAATGGAGTCTGTATATTTCTCTCCTTTTATACCGCTTCCAGGGTTTTTCCAGACCGTCTGGTTTTTTTCTTCCTTGCGAAATCTAATCCATAGGCTGTAGTTGTAAAAAAACATGTATCATGAGGCTCTGGCGTGGTTGAAATGGGCAACCACACTCTGTGTAAACGACATTAAATAAATCATTATTATTTCAGATTATGGAAACGTTGCAACACATATCAAATGTGACTGACGTAGTTGTTGAGAGATTCAGTCGCGGTAGCGTGCTCGCTGATGTGACTCTAGTTTACGACCAAGTTCTTTATCAAGATATTCTGTTGGTGGAAGAAGCTCTTCTTATCAACAGCTCATTCAATGGTTTGGATGTGGAGGGAATTGTTATAAACACAACATCAGGTATAGTGAAGATAGCAGTATAGTGAAGCAGTCGTCATAAAGTGTTGTAGAAAGGTCTCTATCAAAGAGCGATTCTGTGGAAACAAGAGATTTAACCAAAACTTTCTTTTCTAGTGCCCAATTTCGGTCCTTATATTATTGCTGTAAATTCTTCAAACTCTACCACGCTCTTGGTGAACTGGACAGAAGTCAGTTCTTTTTATCTCAACGGTATATTCCAAGGCTACAAGCTGCTCTACCGTGAAACAGACAAATCTTCTTACACTAAATACAAGGCAGAAGTTTTCTACGGTAACCACACGGAGTTTTTGATTACGGAGCTGCGACCATTAACGAACTATACCATACGTGTCCTTGCATTCACGCTCAGTGGAGATGGCCTTCTCAGTGACAGCGTTATTGCAGTTACAATGGACGGGCCAGGTATGTATTATTACTTGTATTTTAACACTCACTTCATTTATATCTACTGAATAGCCCTATTAGTTCAATCTGAACTGTTCTCGTTAGTGGTCCGGTAATGACCATCCTTTATAAATTCGGTGGGGAGAAGAGAGGAGCAGCTGGACAAAACCTGTAATGATTGATAAAGACAAACTGGAAGCATTCTTCTCACATACAACTGAAATTATTAACAGATAATTGCATATCACAAGAATCGAAACCTGGTCACAGAAGTAGAAGCACTGTATATATATGGGCCGGTTGTTCAAAGATGGGTTAGCGCTAACCCTGGGTTAAAATTTAACCTGCTGTTTTAGTTTATGTATTTCTACACGTCTGTTTATTTCAAAACTTCAGAGAAGAAAACTCCTACTGGTTCAGACAAGATCTCTGAAGAAATATTTTCAAATTTATAAACAAGTTGTTGGGAAGTTTATTTGGATTTTAGGTTAACCTAGGTTTAACTCAACTGGCCTATGATGTGTATCATGAAATAATAAAAACCCCAAGTATTCCTGTATTATCAATATTCCCTTTCTTCTCTAGTAACCAACAGCCCGAACGTGACTGTGACCAACATAAGCTCCACTGCACTCTATGCACACTGGACAAAGTTACCCAACTCAACTGAGATTTATGCAAAGCTTCTTGGCTACTACGTTTACGTTTGGAAAAAATCGGACGTGAACAGCAGTTTTGCGGTCAATGCGACCGTCAAGAATTATGTATTGATGGAAGACATGGAGAAATGGACGACTTATTGTTTTAATGTTTCTGGATATACTGGGGCTGGTATTGGACCCCCCAGTGAAACGCAGTGTACTCGGACGTTCGAAGACGGTAAGTTAAGCTTTGTTGTATCTTGTATCTTTGTTGTATCTTTGTTGTATTTTGTATCTTTGTTGTATCTTGTATCTTTGTTGTATCTTTGTTGTATCTTGTATCTTTGTTGTATCTTTGTTGTATCTTGTATCTTTGTTGTATTTTTGTTGTATCTTGCACAAAGTAAAGCCAGGTTTACTCTATGAAAGTTTTTGTGATTGTAGTAGGAACTCCAAGATGATCTACTGTGCATACTTATGCATTTTTTATTACATTTTAGCTCCGGAGGAAGCGCCATCAAATGTAACACTCGCCAAAGTCAATCCGAGATCAATACAACTTGTTTGGTCACCACCTCCGTCGTGGGCGGTTCCAGGAATTATCCGTCATTACAATCTGAGCTATCGACTTTTAAATATCAGCGATTCCGAGGTAATCTCTGTGGAGCATGATGAGACATCGTACACTATTGATGGACTGACTCCTTATTCATTTTATGAAATAAATATCTCTGCATTCACCGTGTCCACTGGCCCGAGTTACACTCTTTTTGTCCTGACAAACGAAGCAGGTTTGTACCTAGTTTGTGTAATAATTTAGCACATACAGTGGTTGACCTCTCGGGAAAACAGTTTAGAACTGCTAGAGGTCAGTCCAGGATGATTAAAGAAAATTTAATTTATGTTCCCGCCCATAGTATTAAACACTGGACGATTGAAGGGATGATCTTCGCCTCGTGTTTTGTATCTGATAAAACACTCCTGCTCGTGTTTTAAATAGTACTGATAGATATATTACAATCGTATCTCATAAAATGATTTTATCTTCTAAAGAACCCTCAGCTGCGCCAGCTAACGTATCTTTGCTTAATGTGAGTTCAACTGCACTCGAATTAAACTGGACTGCTCTGGCCAAGCCCTTCCATAACGGTATCTTATTGGGTTATCGTATTTTCATCTGGAAAAAATCTGAAGGAAATGAATCTTCGCTCAATACAACCATCTCAAGCACAATAGTTTACAAGCAGTTTGAAAATCTTACAAAATGGACGACATATTGCTTGAAGATTACTGCCTTTACCTCGGTTGGTGACGGACCTCGTTCTGATGTTGAATGTGCCACAACATTTGAAGATGGTGAGTGATGTATTTTGGTTAAACAGTGGTTAATGCATTGCCATTCATTTCTGTGGTTCGAGTATTGTAATATGCAGTTGTCTGATTATAATTTCCTCTCGGTTACATATGAGAAGAATGTTTCCAGTTTGACTTCATCGGACACCATAGGCACGGAAGTCCGACTTCTTGGTTTTCCCTGTGATTTTGGCGTAACCAAAATGCTGACGCCATGATCCTAGCCAGTGCGCTTATGAGAGGCATACACCCCCTGACAATATTCAAAATCGTGGACATCCAGAGGATGAATGCCTCTCATACTCGCACTGGCTAGGACCATGGCGTCAGCATTTTGATGACGAATTATGGCGTGGCAGCGGTTACGCTTTTTTTGGCTGAGTCAAAGATTAGATACTAGTGAGCTTAAGCAAGTGACGTTTTTGACAACACGGACGTCGACCGGAAGTAAAGTTGACGTTTTTCACCAATCACAGCCCTTGACCCAGTCTTCTGACGTTACTCATGCCGTTCGTGTTGTCAAAAACGTCACTTGCTTAAGCTCACTACTATAAAGATGTGTCACTCGACGTATTTCCCTAATGTTTGCGTGTCCGTAATTTTCCGTGCTGATCACGAGTGATCACGCGAGATGACGAGTGCATAACACTTACTGTCAAAATGGCGGCGAGACTGAATACAATAGGTTGCCATCGCGATGCTCGCGCTATATGACGAATTTTGACGAATTTGACACTTACTGGCAAAATGGCGGCTATAAAAAAATCTCGGACATAATTTTCGCAGAGTGACACATCTTTATAGTATCTAATCTTTGGCTGAGTCGTCCTTCTGCCGGTGTGTCTTTATTCTGTGCCACAGGTTTCGTTCAGATACTCCAGGTTCTTGTAACACTGGAGCAATAAGAATGGCCTTTACTGTTCCACTGTGGAAAACAGTTTTAGAACTGATAGAACTATCCGGTATAAATAAAGTTAGTTTAGGCAAATCATTTCAATCCATGGACACAAGTATACTGCATTTCTGTTGCTAGTTCATGGCCATTACTCGTTGGCAGACTAACTAGAGCCGAATACTGATGATTAAATATTTCTATCATTTCAGCTCCAGAAGAACCACCGAGCAACTTCAGAGCTGAGGAAATCACCAACTCAAGTATCGAACTACAATGGTCCCCTCCTCCGTCCCATGCAGTGCCAGGCATTATGCGGGGATATAACCTGACTTACCGTAACCTCAACTACACTGACGATCGTCTTACAGAACTTAACTTTGGTGCCACTGTTACGTCACATACGATGGAAAATCTGATTGGTTTAACCTTGTATGAAATAAATATTACGTCATCTACGATACTCGTTGGACCATGGAACAGTATTCTTGTGTTAACTGAGGAAGGAGGTTCGTAAAGTTGCCCCTGGTTTTTGTGTCAACTGTCAATGTCATTAGTTACACTCTAGTGCTCATGAAATAAAGAAATATACGCTTTGTTTTAGTACATAGAGGATATTACATGGCGGCGCGAAGACATGACTTTTATCTTCGAGTGGTGAAAACAATATTTTACGAACGAGGGCAGCGAGTGAGTAAAACATTATTTTTAACACGAGAAGATAAAAGTCATATCTTCAAGCCACTGTGTAATGTTCTGTTTATTATATAGTCCCAAGCAAAAAATTGTGAAATTTCACGCTCAAAAGCAAATTGGAAAAAGTCACGTGATCGATATCTTCACTAGTGAAGATATGGAAAATATCTCACTGTGTATTTTTCAGTAT
>CACRXK020001828.1:17633-49267 GCA_902702795.2 Paramuricea clavata
GCAAATTGGAAAAAGTCACGTGATCGATATCTTCACTAGTGAAGATATGGAAAATATCTCACTGTGTATTTTTCAGTATCTCACTCTCTACTATATAACAATAAACGAGATTACTAAATGGCTTATATACACCCATAAAATATTTTGCCAATTGTACAATAAACTGCCGTTGTTTGTGTCGGGACTACCTGAAAATATCATAAACGTGGAGGTCCAGTGTAGGTAGTGTTCTTCAATAAGCTGCCGTGGTTTGTGTCTGAATTGCCTGAAAAATGCCTTTCGCTGCAGCGTGCACTCCACAAGACATCAACACCCCTTATATTAGCCTGGATCCACCCTTAATTTTGAGTATCTTATTCGTTTCTTACAGTTCCCAGTGTTGTTCCAAACGTGTCCTGGTACAACCTTAGTTCTACCTCACTTCAAGTAGAAATCAATGCAATCCCTCCACCACTCCGTAATGGTATAATACTAGGCTATCACATCTACCTATGGAGGAAATCAGAAGGACAGTCTAATAACGCTAATATCTCTGATATCTCTGCTGCGCAATCTGTCAAGATATTTGAAGAATTAGAAAAATACACATATTATTGTGGTCAGGTTGCAGCACATACCAGAATCGGAGAGGGACCACGATCACCTGTCGAATGCATCCGAACAAGTGAAGATGGTAATGAAATACTGTAGTGCCATGTTGTGCCATGTTGTGCCATGTTGCATTGTCTTTACGTTGTCGTAGACGAGTTGTGTTCTTGATTTACACTGTACAACTCAAATTATAAACAGGTTGCATGCGACAGTTTTAGGCAAAATTTGTGTGGTATAATTGGTATAACGTATAAATCCTACTAAATCGGCCTTCATATTTCTTGTCTTATCCAGCACCCGAGGTTTCGCCGGCTAACTTGAATACGACTAACACCACTTGGTCTTCATTCTATTTGTCGTGGGACTCGATTGACGCTTCCTTCATTCCTGGCATACTAAGGTCGTACCGTATTACATACAAAATCATCGATCCTGCCTTCGACCAATTTAATGGAGCATACGATGGTTCATTTCTGGTCGACAATCACACTACTGCAGTCAATGTTACTGGTCTGATTGGATGGACTAATTACGAAGTGATGGTTAATGGGGTCACTGTTAAGGATGGCCCAGGGAATTCCACGCATCTACAAACCGAGGAAGGAAGTAAGACAATACTAGTCTACATTTATACTTTTTTCTTTGTTTTTCGAGAAATCCGTGGGAGCACGGGTGGGGGGGGGACAGCTCTGGTTTGGATGAATTTGGCAACCAAACCCCGTGTAATCCATATTAAATACTCGTCATTTTTATCATCGTTTTAGTTCCAACGGCTCCGCCAGATGAAATCACTCCCAAAGACGTGACATCCACAACCATCACTGTAGATTGGAAAGAAATATTTCTACCCAAAAGACATGGAAGAATCAAGGGTTATCAGTTAACTTATCGAAAATCAGGAACAAGAAATAAAAGAGATGTCGACTTAAAAACTCTCTCGTTTGATGCAGACATCTTCACGGCATTCTTGTTTAAACTTACACCATATACTAACTATACAATCACCTTGGCAGGATTTACTTCCAAAGGAATAGGAGTGAAGAATATCATGAGAATAGAGACATTGGAAGGCGGTAAGGAAATAAAAATATAATGGCTTGAGAGACGGATAATCAGGTGGTTCAGACAATCCTTTAAGGCTGGATTACACTGTGTAATCCGGCCTTAAAGGGTTGCCCGATTACACTGATCACAGTAGGAATTTTGCATTGAACTGACTCAGTGTTAAACTCTGTGTTCGTTCCCTCAAATATTTCTTAGATATCCTTCACTAGAACTTTGGAGGGAAGTCAGTCAGTCATTACTAAAGCTTGGTTTACACTTTACACTATCAAAGTTTCTGTGATCACAGTAGGAATTTAGAAATCCTTCAAAACTTAGACTTTACGTCCTAAATTCTTACTGTGATCACAGAAACTTTGATAGTGTAAAGTGTAAACCAAGCTTTAGTAATGACTGACTTACGTCCAAAGTTCTAGTCAGTGGAATAACTTTGTTTCTCGTTATCTGTAGTTCCCTCAGTCTCGCCAAAGAACGCGTACGGGGTGAATTTCACAGGTCCTACAACAATCTTTGTCGGTTGGGGTCCACTGACTACGGCGGAACTGCAAGGACGTCTAGTTGGCTATGAAGTCAGATATAAAATTTTCTCAATTGCTGATGAAATAGTATATGATCCGCCTCGGGAAATGGTGAAGATAGTTTATTCTGATATTAATGGTATCGAATTAACTGGACTGTCAACCTATACGACATATAAGGTTTCAGTGTCGGCATTGTCTGGTGGAGGGACTGGGATCAAATCGGATGTACTTTATGTAGGTAAGTAGTAGAAGTCACCATGGGCAGGTTGCTCAAAGCTGGATTAGCGCTAAGCCTGGATTAGTTAGTTTAGTTTAGTAATACTAGTTTAGTTTAGGTTTCCTCCAGAGAGAACAGCTTGGAACTGACAGAGCCATAGATCAGGTTTAGATTTTGATGTGTAAATTTAGTAACTTCCTGATAAACGCATTGATGTATTTACGTTTTTAGCAACATGTCGGTGTTTCAAGACTTTAACGACAAACCATTGGAACTTACAACCTTACACCAACATATCGCAACAGGATTACTTCCAAGGATTGTTTCCTTATTTTTTGGACATGGTAACTCTGGCTTGTTGCCAAACCTGTCTTGAACATGGTACTTCAAATATCAATTATTTCCAAGATGGTGAAGGGAATCCGTCCATAAAAACCTCCGATATTAACGTGAAAAGAAGCTTGACACTCTCGACTGACTTCAGCTTTCCCGTGTATGGTTTCAACGGCCAGGAATCATATTCCAAGTATTATGGTTACGCCGCAATAGTGGATATTGTAGGAACAGTATTTTTTACAAAGAAACCGGACTACAGTTTAACACAGGGGAACGCATTGCTAGGTGCCGTGATTTCTATCATGCCATTTCTGGCTATTGCGATGGTCTTTGCTTATATAGCTGGAGTGATTATTTGGGCTCTGGTGAGTACCTGACTGCACCTAAAATATGAAAACGAAGTGTTGGCAATGAAGATGTGCCTTGCATTTTTGTGATCGGGATTCCTGCAATACACAGTTCCCTGTTAAAGATTGTGACGCAATATCTATCAAACACCGAACGTTTTCGAGTAAATCCATTTATCAACTCAAATCCGAGTCCAGTCAATTCCAAGCCCGAGTCAAACGTCCGAGTCACGTAAAAATTTGACTCGGTTAACCGACAAACTCTTTTCTACTCTGGTTTCCTTCTGTAGTAACACTGAATCAATAAGAAACTGCTCTACTAGACTTCAATGGAGAATAGTTTAGAACTGATGGAGCTATCAAATATACTTCAGTGAAGTCACTAAGTTTAACTTCCAGTCAATTCATTTTCTTTTATTTTGCAAGGAACATGGCTACAACGAAGAAGAATTTCCAACGACATTTATACGAGGCGCTGCAAGTGGTTTTTGGTGGGCGTACATTACTATGACAACGGTTGGGTAAGTCGGTCCGCCGTCAGTCGAACTTTGGTTGGATGTCGGTAGGTCGGTCACTAATGGGTTATTTTGCTTGTAGATATGGCGACAAAACGGCAAGGACACGGGCAGGTCGTGTATTCGCGGTAGTCTGGGTTCTTGTTGGTTTGGTTATCAGTTCACTATTAATAGGAACCATATCTTCAGCCTTCACGTCATCAGTTACCGCGTTTGACGCTCCTAATACCATCTTGTATGGAGCTAAGGTAAGCATAGGCGTACCGGGCGGGGGGGCGGTAGCCCCCCCAGTTTTTTGGGCAGTCGGGCAATATTCGATCAACAGTCGGGCAATTTTGGCTTGCAATAAAAAAAATGGGACAAATTCTGTCAATTTTGTCTAAAATTATTGGCTTGCAATAAAAAAAATGGGACAAATTCAAGTCAATTTTGTCTAAAATTAAGTCAATTTTGTCTAAAATTAAGTCAATTTTTTGGCAAATTTTGCGATTTTTCGAAAATTTGTGTTATGTTCCGAAAAAAACAGTTTGTCCGGAAAAAATTTTTGACCCCTAAAATTGGCAAATTTTGCGATTTTTCGAAAATTTGTGTTATGTTCCGAAAAAAATAGTTTGTCCGGAAAAAATTTTTGACCCCTAAAATGGTACACTGACCGAAATTTTTTTTGTTACAGTAATGTTACAGTCATGAGATTGGTCTGTTTCGGGAAGCATTATACGGCGCAACTGATGGTGAACAACTTGAGTAGAAAAATTCAACTATATCTAATCTATAAATATCAGGATTTTGACCATTCCACTCAGTAGAACTATACAATTACTTTATGGTTTCCGTGTTTGGATGGCCTGATCCAAACACGCGGGAATGTTGCGAGAGTTTTAAGAAAAGCGCGCGAAACACGAGCCGAAGGCGAGTGATTTTGCCCGCTTTTCTTAACTCGAGCAACATTCTCAAGTGTTTGGATCATGCTATCCAAACACGGAAACCATAAAGTAATTGTTTTATAAAATAACAACAACACGAAATAGTCTATTGAATTTCCGTGTTTGGATGGCTTGTTCCAAACACGGGTTTCGACCAATCAGAGCACGCAATATATACATGTTATTTTATAATACTTGTTGAAGAGATTTGTAGATGAAATTTCGTGTGGAATATTTATACATTTATTAGATCTGACCTGGAGCAGTTGTGAAAAATGTGAACTATAGGCCCTCTGGTAGGAATCGAAACTGTGGCCTGTGATTCCAGTGCAGCGCTCTAACTAACCAACTGAGCTTTATACTAGTTTATTTATTTACTTCCAAATACAAGACTACTAACCTATAATGAAAATAATTAAAACTTATTTTCTGTGTATTTTTCTCACTCTGATAATTGTCCTAATCAGTCGACGTATATTTTTAGGTTGGTGCTCTACATGACTCACCCGATCATAAACTCGGAGTGCGAAGGAATGCAAAAGTGAATACTTGTAAGTGTGCATCAGTTCTCATTGCGAATCTTACAGTTTACAGTTTGACTCTTACAGTTTACAGTTTGACGTTAGCTTCAGTAGTAACACTGATACCACAAATATGGGATATCGCTCTTACTGGACTTCTAGAGAGAACAGTTTAGAACTGATAGAATTATCCAGTATAAATAAAGTTAGTTTAGTTTAGATTTCCTCCTGTAGTAACACTGGATCAATAAGAGATGATCCTTACTGGACCTGTAGGAAGAACAGTTTAGAACTGGTAGAGCTATCCATGCAGTATAAATAAAGTTAGTTTAGTTTAGGTTTCTTCCTGTAGTAACACTGGATCAATAAGAGATGATCCTTACTGGACCTCTAGAGAGAACAGTTTAGAACTGATAAAGCTATCCAGTATAAATAAAGTTAGTTTAGTTTAGGTTTCCTCCTGTAGTAACACTGGATGAATAAGAGATGATCCTTACTGGACCTCTAGAGAGAACAGTTTAGAACTGATAGAGCTATCCAGTATAAATAAAGTTAGTTTAGTTTAGGTTTCCTCCTATTGTAACACTAAATCAATAAAAGATGATCTTTACTAGACCTCTAGGAAGAACAGTTTAGAACTGATAGAGCTATCCAGTATAAATAAAGTTAATTTAGTTTAGGTTTCCTCCTGTAGTAACACTGAATCAATAAGAGATGATCCTTACTGGACCTCTAGTTCCTATTCACAATATGCAATCAATTGCGTTCCTAGATAAACAATACTGGTCATTGAAAGAACTACAAGAGGCCCTATTGAGTGAAAACGTCGACGGTATTTTAGTGGATACATACGTTGCAGATTCACGACGCGATCTCTTTGGTGATTCAAGATTACTGTTGAAGCAAGTTATAGATTTGAAATCAAGTTATGGTGTAGTTATGGGCAAGGATGCAACGAAACTTCGAAAATGTTTTAATCAATTTTGGATCGAAAATAAAGCAAAGAAAATCGCCTACATTGAATCACAGTCTGACCCACTAGTGGTGAGTGTGAGAGAAATTTATTATTTTTGCTCCTGTATTAATGTAATAACCTGAATTTATTATTTTTGCTCCTGTATTACCTGTATTAATGTAATAACCTGTATCAACCATAGTGTACCAGGATATGATGATAATAACCTGTATCAACCATAGTGTACCAGGATATGATGATAATAACCTGTATCAACCATAGTGTACCAGGATATGATGATAATAACCTGTATCAACCATAGTGTACCAGGATATGATGATAATAACCTGTATCAACCATAGTATACCAGGATATGATGATAATAACCTGTATCAACCATAGTATACCAGGATATGATGATAATAACCTGTATCAACCATAGTATACCAGGATATGATGATAATAACCTGTATCAACCATAGTGTACCAGGATATGATGATAATAACCTGTATCAACCATAGTGTACCAGGATATGATGATAATAACCTGTATCAACCATAGTGTACCAGGATATGATGATAATAACCTGTATCAACCATAGTATACCAGGATATGATGATAATAACCTGTATCAACCATAGTATACCAGGATATGATGATAATAACCTGTATCAACCATAGTGTACCAGGATATGATGATAATAACCTGTATCAACCATAGTATACCAGGATATGATGATAATAACCTGTATCAACCATAGTATACCAGGATATGATAGTCTGGAAACTAAACAGAAGTCCGTTAATTTGTTTACGGTCACGGTGATTGAGCTCATTGTATTTTTGTATAATGAAGTAATCGTCCAATAGGGATAGCTGAAGTGAAACTAGACTTGCTCACTTGCCACAAGTCGACCTCGAACGAAACTCTAAAGTGAAACGTGCAACCACAATCATAATATGTAATGAAGTTGAAGCAAAGGATTTGTGAGGTACAATTCAACATCAAACAAAGCTTTTCTATTTTGTGGCTTTGATATTTGCCAGGATTCCAGACCATCATATCTTAACAGACCATGTATCAATATAGCAAGCTGGGGGCGTAGTTGGGGTTAGGGTCACATATTATTGGGAGGATATTACATGTCACCTCTGTGACCAATGACAGGTGGATCCATAACACTTAGTATGACAATGTGTACATAAGTAAATCAGACCACAGCCAAAAAAGCGTAACGGCTGCCACGCCATGAATCCGGTAAAGGATTCACCCTACCAAATACCGCAGCTTTTCTCCGGATCACCGGCTTCATTTTCCATCTGTACTGACACTGATCTAATAAAAGGGATGACCGTTACTGCATACTGAAACTCTAGGGAGAACAAGTTGAATAGATAGATGTGATATGTTCAGAATAATGTGGTCAGGCGTAGAGGCATTGTTGCTTCACACATTCCTTATATCTTGTTTTCAGGTGACACCGATATCGTCAGAAGAACTGGTGAGCGAGACATTCAATCCAACAGGTTATATGTATAAGATGAGTTTAAATATTTCTCTCATTGGTTTACTTCTGGGAATAGTCTGTGGTTGTGTCTATGAAGTGATGAGAAGAAAAAAGAAGAAAACTAAAGTCAAACCTGAAGGTAATTGTACAAATACGTACTACAACATGAGCGGCCGTGCGTGAGAGTTTGTATATCTGATCAGTACAACACGGCCGTGAGAGTTTGTAGTCTGACCACTATCTGCTGCACGATAGTGCTTGCTGTATGATTCATGTTTTTTTGGCTTATTCTTCTAGTGATCTCCGCTCCACCAAACAACGCAAATCTCAAACAAATGTTAGAATTACTTGAACTGACGGTTAAAGACAACATCAGAAAACTCCAGGCCAAACATAGAGACGAAATCAAGAACCTGGCAAAGGTAAAACGGAAATCAAAGGTATAAATAACTAAATAAGTTAGTAAGACTATAAATCAAATATTAATTAACAGATGTAAAGATGCATTTCTAATCGTTAGGGTTAGACTGTTTAATTAACAAAAAATAAATTAACTAAAATCATTTGTATAAAATATATGTATAAAATATATTGCGACATGGGTATAAAATATAAAATATAAAATGCGATAAAATATAAAATATTAAATATACTGCAATAAATTGTATTGTAAATTTAAAGTTTTAAATGTAAATAGAAGTTTTTAATGTGTAAAAATGAGTTATAAAATAAAAGTATAAATAAAATAAAGTTAAAGTAAAAATTAGTAAAACTTTGTTTTGAAAATTCTCATGTTTGAAATAACGTTAGGTCTACTGGGTAATGAAGCAGTCACAATGCTTCTACTGTAATCTCTGCAATCAGGGTCTGCGAAAGCTATTTCATACATTTTAGACACGATGATAATCTGAAAGCCTCAGATTCGGTATATTTTACGTCATAGATGAAAACATTGCAAGGTTACGCCGCTCCCCCTGGTTTCTCCTCAGTGTTGGAAGAATTACAAAATTTGTCCTGAATAAAAGGGGGTGATATAGGGTTTTACCTATATATATCTTCTAGTTTGTCCTTCCTCCACGCCATTGTCTTTCTTGTGTGAGTCTGACCTCCACAGAAATTTGGAGAGTCGCCTGATTCTCACGTTGAAAAGTGCTGACACTATCTACACGGCCTTGGACTTTGTACCATGCATTGTTTACATATATAACAATTAAAAATACAGCCGAAAAAACATTGACTTAAATATCACGGGGAAATACCGTCCAATTAGTCTACAACGAATGCTGGTAGCAACGCTGAAAGGAATTGCGTTGAAGATATATTAACTCTTTATAGTCTTATATACAGCAAATGTATTATTGTCTTCTCGTAAAAAGACTACAGATTCCAGTGGTATGAAAACCGAGCAATTCAAACAACAATAGTTACTCGATGACGCGATGTATTAAACATATCAGGTCACAAGACGCTGGCTTCAACTTGTTATTGGCAAGCTTTAAAAGGCTGTACGCTATTTACAAAACATCATTTGCAGTGTCGTTTGGTAAAAAGATAAGCAGTGTCGTTTGGTGAAAAGAATAAGAGCTGTTTGGTGTAACCAATTGGATACGTATTGAAGTGAATACAAAAGAAATAAGTTAGAAATTTAAACAGATGAGTGCTAGTTGACCTCATAGGTCAAGTTGATTATACAAATTACGATATTGGGAGTACCGACAGTATATTTCGTAACGAAATAGGGCGTTAAAATATACAAGGATATTTCAGCGTGATGGTGCCCAAGATTAGAGTATCGCTTGCAAGAAAAAATGCGTCGAAACGCGAGAAACTAGTGACGGGTTTCGTCATCATGAGTGCGATGGTGTTTCTCTGGATTGGGGGAACTTCAGGTACATATATAGTAGGATCATTTTAGTATTGCCCGATTTGTACTAGCTAGGGACGGACGATGCATGCCAATGAAAAGATTCTTTCTTCATTTCAGGCGCACTTGAACCTAACCTTACAAGCGTGGAATCCTGGGGCGAGACACAGATCAAGGTTACCTGGCAACCGTTCGATCACGTGGACAACGATAAGCCTCACTTCTATGAACTTTATATTGATGACCATCTGGAGTACTTTGGAAATGACGTCATCTATATAGCGAGACGACTCACCCCGGATACGATGTATCATTTTAAACTACGTTCTTGCATACAAGACAGTCGTGTTTGCTCTTCGTTTTCGAAAACATTGTCTGGGACAACGGCTCAATCAGGTAAGTTTGGATTTAAAAAACCTTACATTGGATGGCGCCGTCACTTCTAAATTGTTCTAGAGATCCGATAAGGACCATAACCATTCCTGATTCCAGCAGTGTTACTGCTGGAGGAGACCCTAGACTCCCCTAGTACCCGAGAAAACCTACAGTATTTGGTGGAGACAAATTGGAAGGGCGCTCTTGTTTCATGCAAGCACTTGAAGCAACTTCATTTTGCATTCAAATCTTGTTGTTTACAAAACGTTATTTTCTGCAGGAAAACGTGGCTTCACAAAGTCTTTCATCCAGTGGACAATTCTCATCACAATTCTTGCCAGTACTACGGCACTCCTCGGCGCGAAAATAACCAGACGTTTATGGAGGTATTTAATGATGTAAAAACTATTGTATAAATATGGCATTATTATAAAATAACTTTTGTTTCTTTTGACAGATCATTTCTCTACAAATACGACTATAGGTCTGAAACGAACCTTCAACTTCCAAAATACGCAGCCAGCACTGATACTATTGATGAAGATCTTATTTCTTCACTTTGTTTGAAAAATTTACCAAACGCGGAAGGCAATAGAAAAAGTATAGAGCTTGCATGTAATGCATTTGAAACAAACTGCAAACTTTTAGAGAGCAAAGATATTTTAAAAGATGACGTTTCTGACGAATCATCTTGTTCAAAAGAAAAAAGAAAGTGTAGCAAAGATGCTCCCATTGAAAGTAGTTCTGAGCACGCCTTACGTACAGGTCTGTCAACAGTTCAAAAGAACTGTGAGTTTTTAAACACACACGAAAACAAACATAATTTTACAGTGGAGATTGAAGAAATACATCTCAAAGATAACGAGAGAATCGCAAAGTCGCCTTGCAAACGTAAGACAGGTGAAACGTTAACCATTCAGAGAGCGCATACAAGTCCAAAATTAAAAATTACAAAAGATTTTGACTCGAAACGAAAGAATAAAGGTGGTCACAGACGTGCGCTTTCTTTCGACAGCAACATACTCAACAAAAACCACAAAGAAATATTCAAATCTCACAGCCCAAAACCCACTAAACATAACAAAATTCCACACAACGTTAAACATTCAACTGATTTGGTAATAGTTGTGGACAATAGTAATATTTTTATTGGCGCTCAAGAATGTGCGAGCCTACTTAACCCAAACGAACGTAAGCGTCATATACGTGTCAAGATTCAACAGTTGGTTAAAGTCTTTCAAAGAGGCAGAGTTGTTTCCCGTGCTTTTGTGCAAGGTTCCAGTCCTCCTACGACCGAGCAAGTTTGGGAGGTATATAGGTAGGTCATATTCTACTGTATATTTTGATATTTGTCTCGTGAAAACTGGATGTCGTAGGCTATACTAAAATTACCGGTGTCAAAACACGACTGAGGTGAAATTATAATCAGACAATTGCATATCGCAGTCACAGAGGTGAACCCCAGTCACAGAACTGAAAGACACCTGACACATGTCTTTTACACCATCCTGAATCTTGCCGACATGCCTTTCTAGACGTCTTGGATATTGTGTGGATCTAGAAGACAGGAGAGGAAGAGATGAACAGAGAGTCGATGAAGGTCTTCATCTGCATATTTACAAGGTAACAAGAAAAAAACAGAAACTGGATACAATAGCTCTCTCATTTCTGAACTGTTCTTCATAGAGATTCAATAAGGAGTAAAGGATCATCTCTTATTGTCCCAGTGTTAAGCCTGATTTACACTATCAAAGTTTCTGTGATCACAGTAGGAATTTTGCATGGGTAAATTCTAAGTTTTGAAGGATTTGTAAGAAATGTTTGAGGGAACGAACTCAGTGTTGAACACTTAGTTCCTTCAAACATTTCTTACAAATCCTCCAAAACTTAGAATTTACACCCATGCAAAATTCCTACTGTGATCACAGAAACTTGATAGTGTATCTTTCCTTTTCGAGGAAAACAGAGTACTGGAAGAAAACCTGTGGACTCCAACTGGAAGCGACTAAATCAAATTATGATGAGATTATTTGCATATGGTTGCAAGAGGATTAGATGTCAATTGGGCCTTTTGTCCTGTTTTCATTCCCTGCCACAAACTGTAACTACTGTCTGTAATATGTTTCGTATGTAATCTGTGGTAAATCTATTAAACTAAACTAAACTAAGAGAAGCAGATATGAAGACACTGACTTCTGGGTGCCCCTGACATCGATGTGTTTTACTGTTCAGGCATTATTTGAGCTATCACCTCGCACACTGATCATTGCAAGCGGAGATGGGAACAAGGGGAAGTCAGAATGCGCTACCAGCTTGCCTGGTTGTGCACAAGCTGCCATTGAGAGAGGCTGGAAAGTAGAAATTCATTCATGGCAACATTCAACAAGTATGGAATGGATTAAACTTTCCAAGAAATATCCTGAGTTGTTGAGCATCCACTACCTTGACAGGTACTCATTATTCAGCTCAACTTTGAAGTCCGCATTCATGCTTATTTTTACATTTGGAGAAGGTAGGAATACACATTCTGTACGAGATACAACGACATGAAAAATACAAACACAACTTCGAGCGAAGGCTCTTTGTCATGGAGTTCAGTGGTAGCACATTCTAGATCTATTAATTATTTCCAGTCATTATTTCTAGTCTCAAAATGATCATATTTTCTTTTTAGGTACTTAAATCACATAACATTTGTGGATGGAAAGTATGGTCGAAGATGTGAGCCATTCCCGGCAGACGTCTTCAAATATGAACTTATTTAACGGGAAAATGACTTCAGAATGAGCGTAGATTTCGTTACTGTGAATTGTAAATACAGTCGACAGGAAAATAAATTTTAACTTCTTATATATTGTACTAATGTGTAACTTTATGCGTATTAACTCCGTAGACACTTTTCTGGAGGTCCTGACATTCTGGGAGGTGGTGTCACCGCACTACAGCTCGTCACAAAATCTGCTCATTTCGCGGCCTTTTCCATTAATCATCATTTGCATCTAAGGACTGTTTATTCTCACTTGAAACAATAATGTTCGTCAATTGCATTTGACAGTTACCAATTCGGCATCACTCCATAATACATACATGAAGTTGTTAGATGTGTAGTCTCAAAGGCCAGTGGGCCTTCTTGGTTAATGTTCAGAATCTGGACTCTTTCTCAGTAGCCTCAGTTGGTTAGAGCGCTGCACCGGTCTCTGCCTGTGTAGGTATAGTGGCAATAATAAGAAAGCTTCATTGATAGGGATACAACTACCTGAAAAATACAAGCAGAACTTCAACGTTTCGATGTCAGTCCTTCGCCGCTACTAAATTCACGACGAAGAGCCTTCGCTCGTCAAAGTTCTCCTTGTATTTTTCAGGTAGTTGTATCCATATCAATCCACAGCTTTCGTAAAAAAGAACTACCGCCCCTTTGAACTTCATGGAGTTGCCATGTTTTTAATTAGAATAGAGCAACTGGTATTTTTGTTTCCCCTTATCAATAGGTGATTATCTCTTCAGATACCTCCCGAAATATGTAGAAAGCACAGATATCTTGATGGAGATCGCATGCCTATTAAAGTCTTCGCTGTGTTTGAAAAATTTAGTAGAGGACGAGAAAGTCAAAATAAACAGCCGAATTTCAGGTAGGAGGGCGATTGTGTGTACACCACTGGTTTAGACAAACTGCATGTGCAGTCTTTCAACTTTGCTGTGCGATTCCCTGGCTTATAATGAGTGTTTATGACTGCAATAGTGAAAATATTTTCGGTGAGATGAAACATCACTTCTCTTCAATAGGCTTGTTCTCCAATAAGCGCCCCCCACAGGCAATTCAATATTCAAATATTCCATGTTATATTTTTAGCGTAAACCTCGAAGTAAAACATTGATAATTGAAAGGCAAATATCAGAGAAATATATCAGTTATTTGTTGGACGAAGAAAGGAATTTGTCGTGAGAAAGTGCGCGGTTTTAATTCACAAGTTTATAAACAAAAATGTGTAAAGATTAGCATGCAAAAATGCTCGGAATTTCCCATTAAGCCATGCGTCAAAAGTCGTGCTGCGAATGCAGAAGAATTAAATGTGTTGATACCGCAAAAGAATTCCAACATTTAACATGGATTTGAACAAGAATTTGTGGTTTTTTCAACTGGTTTTAAAGCTGCCTGGATAGATTTTGTAGTGGCCATGACACTTGATTGTATTTGTGGAGGAAACGGCGCGAAGCAGCGAAATTTATTCAGTGTGAAAGTTCACTTATTGGATAATACTATCAGTGAATATTCACTCAATAAAAAATGCTCTGGGTTAGACTGTCTCAAGAAAATTGCACAAGAAGTGAACTTAAAAGAAGTAGGTATTCTAATATAGCGAATTCTTAATGACCATAGGCAGAGTTAACCTTATTAACTTTGAGTGAAAAGTACTCATGAATTGTGCTGGTTATCATGTAAACAGCGAAGCATTCAGTTGTGTATGTAAACATTCTTTAATCCACTTAGACTCTTAGTATAATCTTACACAAATCTAAATCTGAAAAAAAGCACTGGCTTATTACTCTGTGCTTTTCAATGTAAATTTTAGCAATTAAATTTAATTAAGGCCATGGGGAAGTGATTTTCACTTTAGTTAATTATCAAATTATATGCAGTGATGTTTGGAATTTAAGATTCCGCCGTTTGAGAAATATATCCTAAATATTTGACCTTGAGTTTTGCTTGTTTTACGGCGTGTATGTGTGTGATACTCCCAATATAACAAATATTTTGATATTATTATTAGCACACATACATTACAAATACCATTGTTTTGGCTTATTAGTATTCTTTGGAATTGAGAATTTTTTACAAATAGGCATACACGCATTACACGCATAACTTTATGCTCTTTAATTAATATTATCTATACAGAATGTTAACATTTAGCACTTTTTACTGGGAACAACCCAACAGCATTGGGGCACATTGCGACTTAATCGATTCACTCGGTTTTCATTCAAAAATTCACATCCGCAGAAAACCCTCAATCAAATTTCACATATTTGTGGTTCTATAATCTTTTTGAACCTTTCAACACCTATAGCTAACTCTTTCCCTTTTCTGATGTTATAGACAGAGTTTTATAACAAGATACTGGGTACAAGATATGTGAACAATTAGTTCATTTTAGTCACCCTTTAAGTGGCAATGTGCCCTGATGCACCCTACTTTATTATATTACTCCGTCTAAAGCCGGACGATTTTACTTGTCAAGGAAGAGTGGTACCACTCAATGGGCTAATGATCAACACTTTCCCTTTGGCAAGTAAACTTGTTTGGTACTAGACAGAAATGACAAAGCAGGACGCATATATTTAGATTGCATTCTGAGGTATTTGATTATATAATTGTATTTTAGTGACATGAATCTGCATATATCTATTCATTCATTTTTCTTGCAGATTTCATATTTTGGTTTGAAATATGGTTGCAGTGAGTCGTCTGCTGGAAAATGGCTTGACTTGGATAAAAATCTCTGCAAAGAAATAAAGAGGCTTACCATTGAGGACATCGATGACGTTGTTATTCATTTTCAAATACGATTCTTTGCCACAAATGTGGAGTCGTTAACTGAAGACACGACAAGGTGACTGCAGCATTCTTGTAGCTGTAAAGTTTTTCACTATTTTATCTCTGGACGGGCTTTGCTTATAGGTGAATGGGTCCTAACCATTGTGAGGGATGTACAGTATGTCATCATTTAGCCTGAACTTCAGACAGTCGTTCATTGAGATTGAGATGTCCTCAAGTGGTTGTCTGAAATTCAGGCTAGTTATCATTTAGTTGCCTTAAAGTATGTTTCGTACTATACAAATATAATACAGCTCTATTGTAGGCCTCGCTATAAAGTAGTTATTTTTCCTCTCAAGGTATTTGTATTATTTGCAATTGCGACAAAACATCCAGGATGGTGTACTATATTGCAGTGAAGAGGAAGCGCTGGTGTTGGCGTCTTATGCTTTGCAAGGTTGGTTGCTATAAAATGTGTCAACATTGCAATACATGACAATATATAATCATGACGATGTGTTTTATTCTCACAGCTGAGTATGGTGATTATGATTCAAGTGAGCATAAAGAAGACTTTATTCAAGAATATCAACTTTTACCAACGGTAATGAATCTTGATGAATAAGCTATTGTGTGATATAAGTGACTGCACCAGTGGAGCTGAAAATGTTTTGACTGCCGTGAGAATTGAATTGTGGTCAAGCAATTTTTTAGCTTGCTCAGCATGGAGCCACTCAAGGTGGTCTAAAATTCTAACACCACTTGAATCATTTTCAAATCTGTTATACATTTTGCTATTGATGAACAAATACAGAGTGGCTTGGTATAGGTTAAACAGCCCAATGTTATTTTTTACTTTCAGGATTTCAATACTGAAAAGTCGAATGCAGAACTCTATGCTGAGGTTATTATTATCATGTTTGAGAGTAAAGTTTAATATGGCTGGGAAATATAACAGTTTTTTTTATTGAGACCTAATAAATGTATACCGTATCTTAACCCATTAAGCTGCAATGTACCCAAATGCACCCAACATTATTTACTATATACATTAATGCACATTAATGAATTTATTATTCTTTATATTGCATAACATTAATACTCATTTGAAAGAGGGTCCATCAGCTTAATCATTGTACGTTTTAATTTAACAATATCTTTCCTGTTTGTATAGATAGCGGAAAAACATAAAAACTATGTGTAAGTTTATTAAATGAAACATTTAGTATGTAAAATTAGTAGATGGCTCTTTTGGAGGTAGTTTTCTCACAGTCACATTCCTGTATCATTGTAGTGGAATGTCAACGACTGATTCAGAGTTTGCTTACATCAAGTATGCACACCAACTGGAGTGTTATGGACACGAATTTCATCCAGCTGAAGTAAGTGGAGAATTGCTTTTTCCAATGCATGCACAAGATCAGAAAGCTTGCGTAAAAGGTTCAATCTCTATGTGAGAGAAAAACATCTTTCTTGCTCTGTTTAGGACACTGAAGGTCGCGCTGTAAATATCGGTCCATGTGCCCGAGGCGTCTTTCTTAAATACGACAGTGAAACACCAATCACATACTTCAAGTAAGCCATTATGCCTTGACGATCTTATCACAATTCTGATTGGCTGAGAACGGTGCAGTGTTATTGAAATGCCGACCAAAAAACACCGTTTTTCATATCTAGTTTGTGTCGTATTATTTTAGTTGGCCAGATATTGTTAATATGATGCACAGTAAGAAACAGTTCATTGTTGAAACTTCCAGTTTAAAATCTGTCATTGAGATGGTAAGTTCATTTTCTTAAACCAAAGCATGAATAATTACGTATGCCTAGGGATATGTTTTATTGTGTTATTTGTGCACACATTGAATCCATGTTAATTTGTCAGGGTTCAATTGAAGATGCGAACTATGCTTGGCAGATGTGTGTTGATCATCATCAGTTTTATAGGATTGGAGATCAAAGTAAGGCAAGCAGTATCTGCAGTGAACAAGGGTAAGATTTCAACATCCAATATTATCAAACACTGTGTCTTTTCCGCGGGGATATTACCTCCGCGCTTTGCGTCTACACTACGTGTTCTTGCGCGTCCGTGTGCGTTCCACTGCGTGTTCAGGTGCGTTCCATGTGCGTGTGACCTGCGTGCATATAGTGCGTGCAATAACTGTTTAACATTTTTGTGATTCATTTAACAGTAGTATGCCACTGTAGTTACGGTAATGTTAATTTCTAGCACTGTTTTTAGACGAAAAGAGAGTTCTCCTGCTAAACGAAATTCGGCCACAGTTGTAAGTTTTTATCCCATCAATTTTATTTTATATATTTTCTTTGAATTTCTCAAACCTTGTTTTGTTCTATTGATTGTGATTAAATCACACAAGTTCTGTACTCGAGACAAAAGGTTGTAGGTTTTGAGAGTTTCTTTTCTTCTTTCCAGGAAACGTCTAACGGAAATCCCAACGGTAAATATAACATGTAGTATACTGTACGTGCTGCGTTATTCACATGTGTATGCTCAATAAATTAAAACTAAAAAGTCTTTATTTCTGGCAGGTGAAGGTTTATATAACCCTGCGTTCAATGACTCGACATTACAAGAAAACAACGAAAGCGATCCTGAATCAAAACGAACCAGTCGAGAATCTGGTATCTACGGTTCTGCTGAATCTCGCGTGGATAAACACGATGATAGGACTTCATTGCCGAGCACGTCACATGCTTTGCAAAATGATGTTTTAAATAATAACGATGCTGGCATACCAGCGGACTTTATAATGGCGTCGTATAAGACTTTTGATAATCAACCAAGATCTCGTCAACATCTTGATAGCAATGCACGAAGGTCTTATCCAAGAGCCTCGTCTCCAGGTAGTGACAAAACAGGACAGCCTGTTGGACGGTAAGCTTATGGGAAAAATGGCCGACTCGAGTTTGGACAATCACACTGATAACGGAACCCATTGTTTTTTTGAGAAAATGCCGTTATTAAGGGACACAATGAACTAGGAATATGTCACAGAATAGAGACCGACTTGTGTCTTTATTCTATGAATATGCCCCTATTTCTTTCAAATATTAAAAATAGGTACGCTAAGCGTACATGCTGTCAGTTTGGTGTACTGTACTACTTCATGTTATACGAAATTTGGGTTATAAACCATACATATAAAGCTTCTATCATTCTTCTTCTCTGTGTAGAAGTGTGTCAATGATTGTTGCCAATACTACTGGCGAGAGCTGTGTTGACGCCTGCAGTCTTCAAACGATGGCGACCAGCGGCTACAGCACATCAACAGATTCTGGATTATCAAATACGAAATCACCCGCATTATCCCCCATGTCTCCTGTTAGTCTCATTAGTTCCAGTTCATTCTTTTATGAAGATTATGAAGTACCATCAGCTGACGAACAGGTTTGATCTCTAAGTATAACTGGAATTAGGTGTAAATAGCACAATGAATCATCGATCTAAGTGGTAACCTGTGTTATCGTAAGAAGAACTGCCACGTGAACCAGCTAGATAAGAATGGAGCAAACTGTTGGCAGTGATTCTGATTCTAATGCCCTATTTAAGCCTGGTTACGGTCGTAAAGATACAGTAGAGTCGCAATCTTTCTCAACGGACAGAAGTATTCTCTCTTTATAATTACTCCGCGTATTTTCAGTTCTAAACTGTTGTATTTCGGATGTTGAGAAAGATCGTGACTCAATCTTTACGACCGTAACGACCATATGGAAACCAGGCTCCTCCGTCAAACATTCTACCCAACTTCCTGTGAGTAGACGAATTACGCTGATTATATGCTATTCCTTGTTTTAGTGCAAACAATTGGAAGCAGTTATAAACGGAGGATGTTTGGATATTGAATTCGCTCGAATTAAGCTGAAAGATGAGGTAATCCACCAGCTCGTGTTCTTTGCCTCCTTGTGACGTGTGTAAAACCATGTTTCGATTGCGTAAAATCATGTTTCGATTGTGTACAACCATGTTTCGATTGTGTAAAACCATGTTTCGATTGTGTAAAACCATGTTTCGATTGTGTAAAACCATGTTTCGATTGTGTAAAACCATGTTTCGATTGTGTAAAACCATGTTTCGATTGTGTAAAACCATGTTTCGATTGTGTAAACCCATGTTTCCATTGTGTAAAACCATGTTTCGATTGTGCAAAACCATGTTTCGATTGTGTAAAACCATGTTTCGATTGTGTAAACCCATGTTTCCATTGTGTAAAATCATATTTCGATTGTGTAAAACCATGTTTCGATTGTGTAAAACCATGTTTCGATTGTGTAAACCCATGTTTCCATTGTGTAAAATCATGTTTCGATTGTGTAAAACCATGTTTCAATTGTGTAAAACCATGTTTCGATTGTGTACAACCATGTTTCGATTGTGTAAAATCATGTTTCGATTGTGTAAAAGCATGTTTCGATTGCGTAAAATCATGTTTCGATTGTGTAAAACCATGTTTCGATTGTATAAAACCATGTTTCGATTGTGTAAAATCATGTTTCGATTGTGTAAAATCATGTTTCGATTGTGTAAAACCATGTTTCGATTGTCTAAAACCATGTTTCGATTGTGTAAAATCATGTTTCGATTGTGTAAAACCATGTTTCGATTGTGTAAAATCATGTTTCGATTGTGTAAAATCATGTTTCGATTGTGTAAAACCATGTTTCGATTGTGTAAAATCATGTTTCGATTGTGTAAAACCATGTTTCGATTGTGTAAAATCATGTTTCGATTGTGTAAAATCATGTTTCGATTGTGTAAAATCATGTTTCGATTGTGTAAAACCATGTTTCGATTGTGTAAAACCATGTTTCGATTGTGTAAAATCATGTTTCGATTGTGTAAATTGTAAAAGTATGTTTCGTGTTTTCATTCTACAGTATATAATTATTTGTTTATGATTCTTTTCATGTATAGCGAAGATCAACGGCCTCTGCACGTCTTCCCGCAAATCAAACCAGAAATCGATATCCTGATATATTACCGTACGAGGTATGTCTCATTGACCAGTTCGTTTCGACTCTGCTATCATAATTATATTTTTATATTTAATTATTAACAATGCTAGGAATCAAGGGTGAATCTCGATTCTTCAAACAATACCTCAGGGAATGACTATATTAATGCAAGTTTTATAAAGGTACGGTTTAATTTTCATTGATTGGTTTATGTAATTTTTATTTTATGCGCAGGGTATAACATATATATATATACAGTAGGACATTACACAGCGGCGCGAAGATATGACTTACATCTTCGAGTGGTGAAAACGAGGGCAGCGAGTGAGTAAAATATTGTTTTTAACACGAGAAGATAAAAGTCATATCTTTAAGCCACCGTGCAATGTTTTGTTTATTATATAGTCCCAAGCAAAAAATTGTGAAATTTTACGCTCAAAAGCAAATTGGAAAAAGTCACGTGATCGATATCTTCACTAGTGAAGATATGGAAAATATCTCACTGTGTATTTTTCAGTATCTCACTCTCTACTATATAATAAAATCTCATATTCACTTCAAGGTAAAGGTTTCGAACAAACCGTTCATCTATATTGCATCGCAAGCTCCTACGCAGTCAACTCTCTCTGATTTCTTGCAAATGATCTGGGAGCAAAATGTGAAGATTGTAGTCATGTTGTATAACAAAAAGGTCAGTCCAAACATGATTTTGTATCAGATACAGACAAACTTCACGCTCATCATTTCGTTTGTGTTTCCCTCATGAATTATATATTTATGAGTTTCACAACATTCTGGATACAAAAACATTTTCTTAATATCTAACTAGGATGGACCTCAGGAGTGTTACAGATATTGGCCGAAAGATAAGAACGACCCAAGTATACCTTCGAAGCGTGAATTTGATGAGGTAAGGGTTGTTATCGAGTTTCACAACAGGCTATTGCCCAGGGGCGTAGGAAGCTTCGAAAAGTTGGGAGGGGGGCAGGCTTTGAGGGGCACTTTTCGGAAAAAAAGGGCATCTAAAAATTTTTTCCCGGAAATGTTGGCGACGGGGCTTGGGAGGCATCTCAAAAAAATTTTCCGGACATACCAAAAATATTTTCCGGATATACCACATTTTTTCCTAAATACGAAAACATTTTTCCGGTCATATGATATTTTTCCCGGAAATTAAAAAAATTTTCCGGAAATAACATTGATTCAAGTTTTCAAAAGTGCCCTTCGGGCAAAAAATGCAATTTTAATGAAAATTTTTCACGCAAAAAGACCAAAACTTGGGGGGCCCTGGCCCCCCGGTTACTACGCCCCTGCTATTGCCCAATTGACAGGGGATCCAACAATCCAAGGTACCTACGATTTTAACGTCCTTATAAATGTAAGGTCCGTAGCACTTTCTCCTCAATTATTTTAAGACATTGAGTAGAGGTCCAACCAAGGATTGAACTCGGCTCTCCGAGCTTGAAAGACAAGCGTCAAGGCCTGCATGGTTTGTAGCATCATTTGTACCAGGAAGTGGAGATATATTTTATGGTCATTCATGCATAACTGTCTCTAAATGAATTGTTTCTGTTAACGTTTATAGTTTGAAGTGACAACACAATTTGTTAACAAATCTTCGTGCTACAAATCAAGAGGATTGAAGCTGCGTCATAACAAGCAAGAACAGGTACAGTATGAAATATAAGATACAACAAGCCAAAGCAAGACAGTTTTTTTATCTTTCTCTTTATTCTTGCAAAGGAAAAAACCATCATCTTACTGCAGTTTTCCCATTGGCCACATAATGGAATCCCAGCTGATGCTTCAGTTTTACTGGGTAAGATTGCATTTTATAATTATTATTAGGCCTGGTTCACACTATCAAAGTTTCTGTGATCACAGTAAGAATTTTGCAAGTTTTGAAGGATTTGTAAGAAATGTTTAAGGGAATTGACTCAGTGTTTAACACAGAGTGATGTTTTAACGTTGTTCTAGATTTCATGGCTGAAGTGGAATCGATACGAAATGAGTTTATCCAGGCAGAAAGTGACAACACGCCATCGCCTGTTGTCGTACACTGTCGTTCTGGTGTCGGGAGAACTGGAGTGTTTATTTTAGCAGATCTGATGATCGCTCATCTTCAAAATCAAATCAGACAGGTTTGTCATTTGTATTAGGTTATGTGAGGATATTAAGGGATTAAGGTTAGGGTTACTCAGGTTAGTGGTAGGATTAGCATAAGGGTAAAGAGCTGTTCATCAAACCAAGCTAAGCCAACTTTAAAATGTCATGATGCCGGGCCAGCCAAGCTCCATATGAACAACCCCTGAGGATTAGGTTTTACATCCATATTATCATTAATTGTAATAACTCGCGAGCTTACAAAATGAGAGAACGTAAGCCAGCCTTGTTAAACAGTTCATTTCTTTTGATAGCCTTTCAATGTTGCAAGAGTTTTGTCGAAGTTGCGAAGTCAACGAATGTCGTTGATACGAACTGTGGAGCAATATCGCTTTGTGTATGCATTACTAATACAATATCTCAAAAATAGTAGGCTAATCTAGCCGTAGGTAAGTTTATAAATATAGAATTTTATTACATACACCAATATACAGACATACTGTAATTATAAACATATATAACCCATACATATACTAACATTTTATATGATGCAACAAACAATCAAATAACTGAATGTGAAATAATCGCTTAATATTTAAGACAATTAGTGATTTAATAATGAATCGTGCCTAGGGTCGCAGCGATATAGACCAACCTCGTTCCCAAGCTCTTACGTCTTGTGGAGGAAAGACCCATGTAGGAGCTGGTCACGTCATCTGCTAAAATCTAGCAGATTTCTAATCAAGTATCTGGTTATCGTTCCATGTTTCGCGCACCAATATAAGTTAGGGTTAGGTATTAGGGTTAGGTTAGGTTTAAGGATAGGGTTAGGGTATGTATATACGTGTATGGAGGTATCCAGTTAACTTTTCAGTACACTATAATATCCATTACATAACGTTTACTATATTGGTGCGCGAAACATGGAACGATTACCAACAACTATCTTGGATTCCAAAAGTGTTAAATATCAAATATACGTCATCGTCAATTAAAAATCTGCTAGATTTTAGCAGATCACGTGACCAGCTCCAACCAGGGTCTTTCCTCCACAAGAGGTAAGAGCCTGGGAACGAGGTTGAATATAGACAAGGCCGTCTAGGTTTTTATTCAACTGTAAAGAACGAAAAGTGGGGGTAGTATTGTACAATAAGCTGCTGTGATTGTGGGTCAGAACTACCACTAGTAGGATTAAAAACGCTTCAATTTTGAGTGAAGTTAATCTTTTACAGTTATTTTTGACGCAAGCCACAGCAGGTGTTTCGTACAACTGTCCCACTGAAAAATGAATACAAACAACACAATATTTTATTGAGAAATAATTTATTAGAAATTCTCACTACATACGATAAAGTTTATATCAACAAAACTGTTCGTTTCTGTTTTTATTTCCTCGAGATCAAAATCCCTTGTTGTTAAGCCATTCTCTGATAGCCGCTGCATCTCGTTGCAACCATTGTGTGTTTAACCTGATGCTTTCCAACGACTGTTGTATGGATCTTTCTGCAGCAGGCGCGTCGTGCTCGTTGAAAAATTGCTGTGGGAAAAAAATACCAAGTAAACTATGAAATATTCTTAACTCTTACTGGATCTCTTGGAAAAACAGTTTAGAACTGATAAAACTATCCAGCATAAATAAAGTTAGTTTAGTTTACCTCAACCTCTTGGGCCATCTCGTTACTGGCAAAATTTGCTGTTACAACCTAGGAATGAAATGTGATAAAATAATATTTCACTGGGTATGAACGACCAAAACTCGTGCTCCGGTAAAACATTCTTACTACTTACGAAAGAACGCAAGTACTGACTAGACGAACACAAAATTTTGTTTCCACGTGGTAAGAGGTAAGTGTATGAAAACATTGTTAAAATGTGTTCAAGTAGTTTTAGATAAACTGTAAAATACTGAAGCAGTGATGAGGACAATATATTATAGACACGAAGTGTGCTTTATACTTTTTTTAATGTTATTACCATCGTCTTAACATACAAAATATTTTATAGCATCGTTTACTGGCTGAGTAATTGTAAATGCTTAGTTTATCCAACGTAAGTAAAGTTATCATTACTTACAGAATGTTTAGTTCGGTATCTTGCTTACCTTGACAAGTCGTGAAAGTAAAAATCCTCCTTGATAACGATCATGGAACTCTTTCCAGTTGTCCTTCGTGAATTGCCAAGCGTGACGCCGACCAAGAGCACTAAATATAACAATACTTAAATAAGTCTTCATTTTTGGACTTGAAATATTCCAATCTGTACAAACCTTCCAACTGTACTGCCAACGCAAAAGACGCTATCTTGGGAACGCACGTCTTTCTATAGTAAGAAATATAGATTGAAAAATGTTGATTACATACGTAAAAATCTCATAACTTGTCAACAAGATGTGTTCGCAACAGGCTTGTAGCAAGCTTGTCAACAAGTTGTAACAATGCTGTTACTTTATCAAGTTGCTACAGTACAAGGTTGTCACTCACAAATTGTTGAATTGCAGGACGATAACAAGTTGTTGGAACAACTTGTAACAAGTCTGTTGAATCAACCTTGTAGCAAAGGATTTTCTAGTGTCGAATGGCAAACGAGAAGAGCGTACTGTAGTTAACATTTCTGTAGTCCATCTGGTGTCTCCCGCAACGCAATGCTGAAACGCTCCAAACTTACCGAGAGCGAGAAGTTGAGGACATCTTTTATCAACTCAGTTTCCTTGACAGAACCCATACTTGTCAACAACCTAATCTTCTCTTCCTGCAGTTCAGCTTTACGATACAAGTCCTTGACCGTGGCTAAGGTATCATGGTCGCCATGTGCAAGAACAATCGAGTAGACTGGAGATCTCAAGTCAGCTGGGAGAGAACTTTCGCCTTTTGCATGTTGATCAAAACGTTTCTTTGCTTCAGCAACAGTCTCGTCATCTCCACATTTCCCCAGGAAACGAATCACCAGAGATCGTAGCAGAGCATCCAGATGACCTACAGATGTGACAAGAAATAAATCATGGCTTTGAAGACTCTGGATTGATGGGTTTTGGTAAGCGCCTGGTTTACACTATCAAAGTTCCTGTAATCACAGTAGTAATTTTGCATAGATAGGTTTTGAAGGATGTGTAAGAAACGTTTAACACTAACATTTCTTACAAATCTTTCAAAACCTTGACCACAGGCACAGAAACTTAGATAGTGTAAATCAGGCTTTACAATAGCACTCTGATCACTTACTTTCGCCTTCTTTAGGGTCCCAGCCTAATCTATCAGCGATAGGTTTATACAATTGCCGTAAGAATGACTTGAAGCTGTCACTGTAGTCCGTGTACTGAAGAAGCAACGCAAGTTTTCCCAAGTTCGTTGATACATCATTCCATACTGTGTAATTTGGTTCGTTTGTAAATGCATCGACGACAGTCAAGAAGTTTACCGTGCTTGTGTAACCAGCTCGAGCCTAGATGTGATATAAACTATGTTTGTACAATCTGATTTCGGGTCTAGACTAATGCAATTAGAAGTAGGTAATTACTCTCTTAATTAACTGTTCTAATTATTCTATTATTAACCAATTAGTTACTAATTTCTCTATTCTACTTCTAGGAAGAGCAACATCCATCAAAATCACTTACCAGCGCAAATTGATCGTTCTCAATGCCAAGTCGATCCAGTGGCGGAAGAGAGAGGTCTTTAATTGCGGGTACGAGCTTTTCCACCGTCTCTTTTGAGTAACAAACACGATAGAAACCAACTTGACCTGGGTTTAACTGGACAACAACATTAAAAATGATGATTGATGAAGGGATTTTGTAGTTGTACCTTGGGGACAAATATAAACTTAGGAAGGGTAAAAACCCCAAATGGTTACCTTGACCCATTTATCTGCAGCTAGGTTTGCAATTTCAATGACAGAGGAACCAGTTTCCAATAATGTCTTAGAAACTGCATCTTTGGGACTGTCGCTTGTTGATACTGAGATTGGAACACTCCAGATATATTTTGAATCCTCTGATAAAACAAAAACATGAATGTTAATTTAAACTTCTTGCATGGATGCAGTAACATTAAGATAAATACCTTCACAAGGTCCATCCGCAGAGAATTTCTTTTGTGTGATGTTTAGGACACGCGTGTCTGCATTCTAAAGAAAGAAGCTCTGATTCTAAATACATTTAGACCAATATAATCTTAATTCTATAACTGAAGATTACGTTTAATTTCATCGTTACCTGTGTTTCTTTGACGGTTAAAACAGGAAATCCCATCTGTTTGGTCCAGGAATGCATAACTTTCTCAACGTCTTTTCCACTTGCTTCAGATAAACTTTGCCAAAGATCCTCTATGAATATTCCCAGTGTTTTTGTTAGGGTGCTCGTATTGACTGAGATTATTCTGTACAATTCTTACCTGTCATGGCATTCTTGTAAGAGAATTTGGTCAAGTATTGATTAAGTCCGTTCTTGTAATCCTAGAGCAAAGAAAAACATATTATTCTCCACTCATCATTGTTACGACCGCATGAGGACATCATGTGTTCACCTCATCTCCGATGTAATTGTGCAACATTCTTATGACTGACGCTCCTTTCGAGTAAGAAATCAAGTCAAATATTTCGTCCACTTCATCTGGGCCACCAACTGGAACCTATTAAATATACATGATTGTTGTTTCTTTAAACTACATACTTGAGTATTGTTTTATAAATAGCATGAGGAACAGTAAGCTGGTAATGTATCATACCTCTATTGGATGGCTGTAAATGAAGACAATAAAAAAACATCAAAATTTTGAATTTTGTTTTATATTTTACATGTACTGTCAGGGCCGCCAAGAGGTTGGGCCGGGGCGGGGACCCGGGGCCAATTTTTCTTAGGGGCCCCTATCTAAAAAATTTTCCGGAGAACAACCTGTTGCCAAAACATTTTTGGTCAGTGTACCATTTTAGGGGTAAAAAAATTTTTCCGGAGTACAAAATTTTTCTGGACAAGTACGTTGCAATTGCTTTCAAGGGACTTTATCTCATTTTTTTATGCCAAAATTCGGTACTTAGCCCAAGAAAACAGATATATTGTCCTTTGCACGGAAATATTTAACCCACAAAAAAGGCTGGAGCCCAACAAAAATTTTTCAGGGGCCCCCAGCAACTCGGGGCCCGGGGCAATTTGCCCCCCCTGTCCCCCCTCTCGGCGGCCCTGTTTACTGTATATTGTGCCTAGAGTACTGTATACCTGTTTTTCATAGCGTCAAGGTCAAGAGCTCTGGTGTAATCTGACGTCACAAACTGTGTCCAGATGTCGTATTTTGGATGGCAGTAATCTACACACAGATATTCAATCCAGGATGCAAAACCTTCATTGAGCCAAAGGTGAGTCCACCATTCCTAGAAGAGTTACTATACATATAAGGGTTTGTTCACACAAGCCCAGCATAAGAGAGTGTGCTCATATGGGGAGCCAGCTTGGCACATGGTATGTCACAAAGGATCATATCACTTGGCTAACAATGTCACACAATGCATGACATCATAAGAGAAGTAATGGTACATGTTACTAAAAGAGATGAATGACTAGAAGGAATGATGTTACTATGGAGTTATGACATCACTTGAGCAATGACATCACTCGATTAATGACAGCATTTGATGGGGGTGTACAGCTACATCACCTGAGCAAATATACCAAATTGATGAAAGTCACACAAGCAATGGCATCACTCGTGGTCTACAACATGGTGATACAAACTTGCAGCTTCAAGTTACCAAACTTACCATGGTTACCTGAAACAAAGAAAAAACATCAATTAAAAACAAGCTCATTAATACAGAACTAGTGAAAAAGTATACATTGTAATGATTGTCCAAAATAATAGATTACAATTAACTTACCAAATTTCCAAACCACTGATGAGCCAACTCATGTCCTAGAAAAAGTCAAATGTAGTTTTTTCAAAATAAATTTCACCCTTCTTTGTCTGGAACCAATTTCTGTAATGTAAGGTCAATGTATAGTACCTACAACAAGTGCAACCCATTGTTTACTTGATGATGAAGAGTTTGTTGCATCAACCAGTAATGCAGTCTCTCTACACAAAACAGAAAAATATACAGTGACACCTTCAACTTTATGATTTGAGTTTATACAAGAACAGGGGGACTGTTTGAATGTTCAGTAGTATCTGGATTAAAAATACAAACCTGTATGTGACCAATCCCCAATTTTCCATTGCACCTACATAATTTGATCAACTCTTGTTTTAGCTTGCAGTGATAAGCAGAAAGTATGTTCATGACTGTTGAAAATCATACAGTAATGACTTTGAACAAACCTGCAGCAAAATCTGGAATAGCAATCAGATCAATCTTGGGAAGTGGGTAGGGAATTTTGAAGTAGTTCTTGTAGAATGGAAGAGTCTTAACAGCAACCTAGATACAATAAAAAATATTGTATAGGGGCCGGTTAAAATTTAACTTGCTGTTTTAGTTTGTGTATTTCTGCACGTCTGTTTAATTCTAAACTTCAGAAAAGAAAACTCCTACTAGCATCCAGACAAGATTTGTGAAGAAATATTTCCAAGTTTTAAAAACAACTTGTTAGAAAGTTTGCTTTTAATTTTAGGTTAACCTTGCATTATAACCGGCCACAGTACTGCAGTTATGATCATATACTGAGCAGTAATATCTACTGCAGGAAAGTGCTTGTTTGACCACTGCTGTACCTCTAAAGCAAATTTCCCCTGCTCGCTTTTCTGCAGAGGGGTGTAGACTCTGACAAGGACGCCATCTTTATCTTGAGCTTCAACATGATCAAACTCTCCAACAACAAACGCAAGAAGGTATGTGGACATGATTGGTGTTTGAGCAAACTTGACGACCTTTAACTCTGAGTCCTCTTGATGTGCCGTCTCTTCAATCACATTCTGCAAGGTTGAATACACTAATAAGTGAGTACAACACTGCAACTAGTAGATAACTATAACAGGTATAGGAGAGTAGAAGAGGATGCCATACCATGTTGGATAATGTGACTTTGTCTTTAGGAACAATCAGAGTAATATCAAAGGTTGCTTTGATTGCTGGTTCATCCCAACACGGGAACGCTCTTCTTGCATCAGCTGCCTGAAATGATCAAGAAAAATTTTTAATTTTATGTTATTGGATAGCAAATGAGGGTAATACAAGTCTCCACCTCGAACTGTGTTACAGCACAATGTCGTTCCACTCCATCAGGTGTTGTGTACTTGCTGCGATAAAATCCTTTCATTTTGTCATTCAGTTCACCAGTATATTTCATGGACAATATGCCTGCTCCGAGTTGGAGGTTGGATGGAAACTGAATAGAAACAGTCTCTTGTTCTTTGTCATAATTAATATCCTTGCTTTCAATGTCTGAAAAATAGAACAACAATTACTCGACAACACTTTGGATTGAGACACACTCTTGGGCTAGTATGTTAGAATTACTTAAACAGTTCATTGACCATACCTTTACCCCCAATGTTGATTGAAGCACTTGAAATATTAATCTCAGCACAGTTCATTGTAATTTTGTCTGTTGATGTTTGCACCTAAAAATGAAAGTCTTGATGTAGAATACTATACATCCAACCAAACCTTAAATTTGATTACTGTGGTGACCATGGAGGGAATCGAACCCGCAACCTTTGTGGTCCAATGCTCTACCAACTGAGCCATGAGGTAAAACCAGTTTGAGTGAGTGATATTTCAAAACTTAGTCTACTTTGTTATCTGTATATATAACAATATCTTAAATATTATGATTGTAGTGTTTATAGAACTCAGGTAAGTTATTTTTATACATATATTGACAAAACTAAACTGTCTCGAAAAAATCTACCCCAACTGGTTCAACTCTACTTGAACAAGTTCTGAAATATCACTTGCCTGAACTGACTTGACCTCATAGCTCAGTTGGTGGAGCATTGGACTACAAACCAAAGGTTGCGGGTTCAATTCCCACCGCAGTCAGGCAACTTTTCAGATTCTTGAAAATTGCTGACTCAGGTAGTTTCAAAACTAAGATAATGTACAAACACAAGTACATGTACAATTCAGATGTTCAATAAATAAAACAAAATGATTTATTTTACAGAATCATGCAAGATCACAGCTGTAAAACATCTATCTACTGATATCTCTACCTCGAGTTCAACGACTTCCTCCCCAGCAAAGGTAAAATCTTTCAGATTAGGTGTCAAAATCAAAGCATAGTTTTTAGGCACAACATTTGTAGACAGCCGTTCAAAAGGCTTCTTTTCAGTTTTGTCAGCCATAGTTAGTACTGATATAAACCTGGTTGTAGTTTGCTGAAAATAACGAGTTTTAAGACGAAGTGATAGTGAGACCGTTCCAACGATTGTTGATCTTCTGAGAAGCATGTGAGCTGTGATATGTGGTGATATCAAGGATGGCTAAGGATGGTAAAGAAGGTCTAAGGATGGCAAAGGAGATCGAAGGATGGCAAAGGAAATCTAAGGAAGCCTAAGGATATCTAAGGAAGCCGAAGGATATCTAAGGAAGCCTAGGATATCTAAGGAAGCCTAAGGATATCTAAGGAAGCCAAGGATATCTAAGGAAGCCTAAGGATATCTAAGGAAGCCTAAGGATATCTAAGGAAGCCAAGGATATCTATCTAAGGAAGCCTAAGGATATCTAAGGAAGCCTAAGGATATCTAAGGAAGCCTAAGGATATCTAAGGAAGCCTAAGGATATCTAGGAAATCTTAGGAGGTCTAAGGATGGCTAGGGATGTCTAAGGATATACATCAAGGCAACACGTGTTCCGACGTTTTCCGAAGGTGGTCCGAAAACATGTTATGATTCTTGTCATTTTCAATTTATTAGAGAAAGTTTATGAAATGGTTTTTATTATTCCTTTAGAATTGATTTCCTCAGCTGGGATTGATACAAGATGACTGGATGGCAGAAAATCTGTGATTTTGATTACTTTTTTGCACGCTAGCAGTATGAAAATGTAAAAATCATTGAGAACATGTGAATAGACACGTTGGAAGGACGTTGCAAATATTCCTGATTTTGCCTAAAAGTTGTGCATATATACTGCATATACAAATCTAACAGGCACACGATGGAAGATTGTTGCAACTGTTTCTCTTTAAAGAAGGTGAGTTTCGTAAATAAAAACATTGTCTGTCCATTTCACCATTTGAAAGGTTTCACTAACCAGGCTAAACTAACCAGTCGGGCCAACCAAATGAACCAATTGGCTGGGCTGTTTGAAACTGTCAATCAGATGCTTCAATCAGATGCTGTTGACAAACATGAAATATCT
>CACRXK020001829.1:0-49261 GCA_902702795.2 Paramuricea clavata
TCACCCTAAAGCCTAGTTTCCATTTGTTCGTTAGTTGTCGCTGGCACGACAAGCGGTAGATGTGAAATAGTCTAATATAATAATAGTCTGTTTGTGTGATATGCAAATCAGTCTTAATGATTGCAGAGTTTTTTGTTGATACTCTATTACATCAGCCACTTGTCGTGCCAGCGACAACTAACGACCAAATGGAAACTAGGCTTAACACTCAATTCCCACTTTCAGTACTTTGATATTTATCAGATGATTTTACTCATCAAAATGAATGTTGGTCATTGAAAGGTTAATAATTAACTGCAAAAGCTGCTGTGTGGCATATTTAGAAGCAATGTGCCCTACTTTTAGTACTTTGTTATTTTACTGTGTTTATTCTATTTAAGTGCTAGACTCTCCACTTAGAGTAAAATAATAAATTGGTAACAAAACACATTGGAATGGTATACATAAAATAAATGTATTTGTCTTTTTACAGCTATCAACAAAGTATGGATGTAAGGCCTCGGAGGTTCGTCAACATATGAGGACAAATATAAACAACATGGGAAAGTGTTGCAAAGTACAGAAAAGCAAACAAGAACAAGAACTTATTTGAGGACTATGTTTTGAGGCCAGTTTTAAACTTAACTTTAAATGTCAATTATGGCTATTACCTATGGTTTAGCCCATTAAGTACCAGCGCTCTGACGAGTAAAATCGTCTGGCGTTAGACAGAGTAAACTATAGTAAAATAATAAAGTAAGGCGCATCAGGGCGCAATGTGATTCAATTGGTTAACTAGACACATATATAGGAATATAGGCTAGTTAACCCATTCGGAGCCAGCATTTCCCCTTGACATTCAAGTACAATTGTCTGGAGTTAGACAGAGTAAAATAGTCTGGCATTAGACAAAGTAAAATAGTTAGACAGAGCAAAATAATAAAGTAGGACGCATCATATGGCATTGCATTGAGGTAGAACGATTAATTTGGCACAATAGGTGAAAACTATAATTGATTTGTAATGTTTAGTATAACCAATTTCTCATATTAATTTTTATATTTGCAATATTAATTAGTATTTATTAATATTTATATCTATTTTTTGCATTAAAAAATTACTTAAGAGTGATGAACAACATTGTCTGTCATTTACTATTATTTCATGTAGATTCTAGAATTTCTGCAGGAATACCAAAAATCTTATAGGAAATTAGAATAAATTATTTTCTTATAGGAAATTCCTATAATAATTTGGGACTAGACTTGAGAATTCTTATAGGAATTCTTCCTATTAAATTCTTATAGGAATTCCTGTAGAAAAAATTGCTATAGGAATTTTTCCTATAGGAATTCCTATAGGAAAAATTCCTATAGGAAAAATTCCTATAAGAATTTGGGACAAAATTCCTATAGGAATTTTTCCTATAGGAATTTTTCCTATAGGAATTCCTATAGGAATTCCTATAGGAAATTTTCGTAAGGGAATACAGCGATTTTAGATCTACTGAACGAATACAGGTTACAATATCTGTTATCCAAGTTTCCATTGGAAGAATCATCAACTATTTTTCCAAAAGTATCAGAATTTATTGTGCATAAAGCTTTATCAAAACTTAAAATCAATAGAGCATCTGGCCCAGATAACATATGTAACTGGTGTTTAAAGGAATACTCATTAATTCTCGAGCCCTTCCTGTTTCCCTTATCCTTACCAGATGATCTTGATACGCGGAAAAGTACTGGCACTAGTTGTCACTAGTTGTCAAATAGAAATCCATTTTATGATTAAAGCAACTGAATATCTCCTGTAATATACTTTATTTCGATTCCATATTTTTGTCAGAGCTAGAGTTCTCATAACCAAACATAATTACAAAATTTCAACTAATTTCATAAAGAATAACGAAATACATAATTGACTGAATACATCAAAATGGATTTCTATTCAGACAACCCTTTCTGAGCGCTGATTGGCTAAAATACGAACACGAGATCACCCGGTAATTGGCAATACCTGCATTCTACTATTTATTACCGCAGTACCTAAAGAATAAACTAATACGTTTGGAGAAAAGAACAATTACAATCACAATTCATAATTTTATTAAATTTAAAGATAACAAATAAAATACAGTACTACACATAAAATAGCAAAGCTAATCGAGGCATGTAGTTACAATATAAAAATTATATGCTCATTTTATTTATTATTAATGTAACAATGTAAGGTGTTACATGAATAATAACTGATCTTAATAATAAAAGTATACTTTTGGCATAGAATTATATACTAAATATCTAATATTTCCCATATATAACAACCACTTAATAATTTCTTGAATACTATACTATAACAACTATATCATGGGAAACTTAGAATTATTTTCAATGCCTGACCATTTGTTGAACTATTGTGGGTACATCAACATAATCATCCTCAAGCTCAAGTATTGTTAAAAGGGTTTTCTTTATTATTTTATTGAAATTCATTCTTCCCAATTCACACACATCAGTGGAAATATTATTCCATACTTTTGCTCCAAGTCTTGCGAATGATGAATTTGTTTTTGTAAGTCTTGCATATTCAATATAATAATTCTTAGATACGCAATGCCTAGTGTTATGGTTGTGAATTTGTCTTGAGTGAATGAAGCAACTAGAAATTGAAGATGGGCAAGACTCGTTAGAAACATCGTGCATCAAATTGGAAACAGTTTTGATATAAAGCATATTTATAGGAAGTATTTTTGATTCAATAAAAAGTGGAATAGCATGTTCTCTGTATTTTTTGAAATAAATTAATCGTAATGCCCGTTTTTGTAAAATAAGTATCTTATTGACATACCTTTTTGATGCATGCCCCCCATACAATTAAGCCATAAGTTATATATGGTAATATTAAACAATGATATATATATTATGCAAAGTTGAAACAGGTACAAAGTGTCTCAGTTTAGCAATTATGCCGATAGCTTTACTTATTTTAGAGCTAATGTTGTCAATGTGGTATTTCCATGTAAGATTATTATCTATTAAAACTCCCAAATATTTGACAAATTCTTTGCATTCGATTTCAATGGAATTATTCGTACTATTATCAAACAATTTTACGCTGACTTGGTAATTTTGCTTTTTTTGATGAGGTCGAAAGATAACATAATTTGTTTTACGTAAATTCAGTGTCACTTTATTTGAATTTAGCCATTCACAAACTTCCACCAGTTCTTTATTTACAATTGTCTCAAGAGATTTAAAATTTTTATCAGCATGCATATAATATATTTGTGTCATCAGCAAACAAATAGAATTTGAATACTTTGGATGACACATGTATATCATTTATATATATCAGAAAAAGTAAAGGCCCTTCTTAGTAAATTTCTTAATTTTGAGTTGTTTGTATTCGATCAGTTAAATACGATTTAAACCAATTATTGATAATCCCACGAACACCATAATGCTCTAATTTACCTATGAGTATGGAGTGATCAACAGTATCAAAAGCTTTCTTGAAGTCAAGAAATTTTCCACATGAGAACAGTCTTTTCTCCATATTATTTTGAATGTTGCTTACAATGTCTTGTAATTGCATATTGTGTCGAATGTTGGTCTCTAAAACCGTACTGTTTATCATATAAAATCTGGTTTTATCGAAAAAATGTTTAAGGCGCTTATGCATCAATTTTTCAAATATTTTACTGAAATTAGAAAGCAGTGAAATTGGCCTGTAGTTTCCTGGATCAGTCTCATCGTCATCCTTATAAACAGGAATTACCTTAGAATGTTTAAGTTTTGATGGAAATACTCCATTTTGAATTGAAAGATTCATTATTTCAGCCAGCGGCCACGATATGTTTTCTTTTATGCATTTTAGTATACACATGGGACAAGAGTAAAGACCGTTTGTTTTGCCACAGGGCATTGAATTGAATTTGGATTCAACTTCAGAAGACATAACGGGTTTAAAAAAGAATGAATTTGGATAATTGTTGGCGTTAAAATAATAGCTAAAATGTTTACTTGAATTGGGCAATTTTGCAGCTAATTTTTCCCCTATATATGAGAAATGCTTGTTAACAATATTGGAAATTTCTGTAGGACTCGTAGCTATTTCATTTTTGATTGGACACCTCAATTTTGTAACCAGTTTTCGACTTTTTTTCTTACGATTTATTAGATTGTTGATACCTTCCCAAGTTTTCCTCATATTTTTAAGATTATTTTTAAAATATTCCTCAAAATAAAACCTTAAAAATTTGCTCATTCGAGTTAAGTTAGTTATTTTGTTTCAATATAATCTATATTTCTCTTGGTTTCCAGAACAGTATAGTTTGTTTTTTATCTTAATGGATTTTTTAATGCCTTTCGTTATCCATGGTTTAGCAGACTGTTTAATCTTACATTTGGATATTGGTTTTAAGGGTGCATGTTTATTTGTTAATTTATTTAATTTATTATAAAACGTTGTAAATAATTTATCTATATTCTCTTTTTTACTATCGATAATAGAATTCCAATTAATTTGTGTTAAATCATTCTTAAAATCTGATGGTAAAAAATGTGAAAAATCTCGTACTTTGCTTTGATGTTGATATAAATGTTTTGTTTTATTGTATGTTTGGATTATACAAAATTGCGAGAAATGATCACTGATGTCAGAAACAATATTTCCACTTAGAATTGGGTTTTCAATTTTATTGACAAAAATGTTGTCAATTAATGTGGCCGAGTTATTATAAACTCTCGTTGAGTTTATGCCAGAGTTTATGGTCTACTGTGATGCTCATAAACTTTTGAACATCAAACCTATGAAAAACCAACATGAAAATCTTTGTGGCAATTTTTTTTCGATCTGTAATGCTCAATACAAATCGTAAGGTCTGTCATTTACTACCTAAAAGACATAATTCAGGACACTTTTTAAGAAACGAAAACAATTTTAATATTCCTCTTATTGAAACTAATAAAACTAAAAATTCATCTTTGCCACATGCAATAAGTTCAATAAGTCATGTGAATATGCTAGCTGTAATTTTTAATATTTTTAATGTAAATAGATGCAACACTTTAATATATAATATTTTGTAACTATTTATTTATTTATGGGTAGGGTCATCACAACAGTATACACCAATTACTGTGGGCGTGGCCTTTAAAAATTGCTAAATTTTACGAAAACAACACAAAACAACATATCACAAGTTTGTTTATGTTTTCCACAACATTGACTGGGAAGAGAAGGCTCACAATGTCCAAAACAAAATTGTCCATGCAGTGGCAACGAGCATTGTTTTTAGCAGAATGAAGAAATGTGATGTTAATCAACTGGTTAAACTCAGCAAAGAAGAAATGGAGTCAATCAGAAACCGTTATAAGACACTCATTGCAAAACGTTTGTTTGAACATTTCCCTGCGTTTGCAATGTTTAAACCATATGTGCCCCAAGCCACTGATTGTCGCCATGTCAAAGAAATGTCATCATAGTCTAAGGTCGTCATGGTAGTTCTCATGAAAGGTGAGAAAACATATTCAGAATGTGTTGATGTCCTGGACCAGCTGGAGAAATGGACATATGATATTCATTCTGCTGCTTGTCCATCTGAGTTGCCTTCCAGTGATGTTCCTGCACTCACCATAGGATGCCATTCCAGGCCCAACCTGCTTCACATGTCCCTCCTACTGCATCTGATAAAGATCTTTTAAGTGGTGTGAAAATACCATGTTTGGTGACCAGCTCATTTGGGTTCGTTTTGCTGGAGCAAAAGATCTTTGTGCTGGTTGTCACTCTGCTAAGGGTAGATTGGATCATCTCTACCCATTCTGTATTGTAGACTGGCATACCAAGAGAAGTTTTCTGAAGGTATGGTTAATGCAGACTACTGGTTAATGTAGACCTCTGCTCTGTGTGGAAAATGGCCTTAACACTGAATGAGTTTTCACTGATCATCAATGGGAGATTCTGACACATGAATGGGTTAAACATGAGCAAGTGAAGTGTTCTTAATTAATTTAACAGGTTATTCCTTTTATTTCTACATAACGACAAGCAGGTTGAAATTGAGTTTCTTTAACCAGCTTGTCTGGATTTAATTTAAATTCCTAAATTTCCCAAAACACTCTTTTTGCTCTACTTTCAACAGGATTTATTCATTCACCACAAAAATTGGCAAAAAGCAAGATCTAATTAGTATACAAATTTTAACTTTACTTGAAGTGAATAACACTAAATAGTTGCCATGGTAACAGCAGAATACTGCGGCACAGCAAGAATTTGCGGAAAGAATATCTCTAGAACAAAAATAGCTATCAACTGCAAATTTGGTGAGATTGTTTCTTATGACCTAGGGTACAGGACAAGCTGACAGAATTTCATTTTGACAAATAGTTTTGTCCGAACGCTAAAAAAGCACTGTTTCCATGGTGACAAGGCCAAAACCGCAAATTTGGAAAAACTGTCTGCTGATCCTGTAAAGTGTCATGAGATACATATGCAGTCCAAAAATCAGGGCAATACACTAAATTCCCTTTCATTTAGGCTTTCCACAAATTTGATAATACAAAACTCGCTCGTTTTGAGATAATCAAGGTTAAAAAGGAACTAATGTTTTGCCCCAACTTTGTGCATCATACAGCACACATATTACAGACAAATGTTACCTGTATATTCAATGAGTTGCAATAAGATACATATGTTCAATACAATTGTCTTTTCTTCAGTAAAAATGTCTCAAATAAAGATTCTAGACACCAAAACCGAATGTCATGTCCGTCGTTTTTTACCAATTACTTCAATAGTCGGCATAACAAAGGTTATTTGTGGTTGTTCATTTACGTCATTGGTTTTTGTCTGTTTTGGTGTTCTTTTTCTTTTCTTTCCAGTGTCAACAGGCTTGGCACTTAGTCCAAAGCCACCAGGTTGGTATGCCATCTTGTCACCTTTTGACTTTCGCTGCGCCCTGAGTTTCTGTCTTTTCTCTCGGTACTTCATACTTACCTTTTTAGCTGCAGTCTTCAGTCTGGTGTCATCCTGCTTTCTAAGAGCTCTCATTGTATGGACTCCAGGGGTGACACCACACAAGTTCATTATCACAGCTTTGCTTGCAGCACCAGTGTTGAACACAGCAACTGTCTCACATACTGCAATACGTACGCGCCTTGCACCACAGAACTTGGTTTTCGGACACTTGGACCATAACACACCATTAGCTGCCTCGTTCTGGTTCTGGGTCATCCCTTTCAAACACCTCCTCAAGAGGTCATCATTAGATAGCCTTGTGAAAAGTGGGTCCAATTGTTTCATAAAAACCTCAGGTAACCGGTTATCTTCATTGTACAACTTAGTTCCGTCGGCTTTGTCCTTCCAGTATTTGCACCATGTATCAGATGATTTGGGACAGTATTGGTGTTGTTGTTCTAGTGTTAGTTCATCATTCTTTATCATGTGGTGCTGAATGGCTTTAATGCTGCTCCTCATCCCTTCCAGATTTCCTTTGTTTCCCCGAATTGCCTTGCCATAATAATTTTGCATTTTATCAATCACCTTGTCTGTCAACCGTCCTTTTCCTCCAACCGATTTACCGTCCAAAAGTTTCTTTCCCTTCATGTCATTCTTATACCTTCTCAAACCACTTCCAAGCCTCTTCTGAACATGCCCCACACATTCCTCTTTCTTAATTTCATAAGCAGCACCAAACTTTTTATCCAGTGCCTCCTTTACCCGGCCAAAACTACTGCTGTCTCCGTCACCAACAAAGGTTGTATACTTTAATTTTCTTGTTGCAATACTTCGGCTAAATATGTCAACAGCAGACACAGCTTCCATCTCTTCAGACGATCCTACATGGTTCACTTCACATTTTGGTTCATGAGCCTTCTTCCACTCTTGGAACTCTTCGCCTTCATGATCTTGGTTGTTATGAGCTTTACATTCATGGCAGAAGAGTGATTTTACTTCATAATCTAGGATTTCCCCAGTTGCAACTGGGATAACAAAGATCACTCCGATTTTTGATGAGTGACCTCTTTTCTGCCAGGTACCGTCAACTGTCACAGAAACATGAGCAATCAAATCTTCGCCGTCCTCCTCAATATCATCCGGACATTCTGACATAACCTTTTCGAATAATCTTTTGGCAGCATCTTTCATTACTTCTTCGGCACTGGTTTTGGCAGCCTTCTCAATTTTAATTAGATGCTTATTGTATGAATCTTTACCAACTGGGGGAGGTAAGTTCATACCAGCACAGAACTGTGTCAATCCAGCATGGCCAAATTGATGGGAAGCCAAAGCTGCTCGACGGTTGACTTCATGAGACCCACCACCTTTGCCACCTAGTCGATTGCTTGTTGGTAATGGAGTCACCACCTCACAAGACGAACATTGCAGGAATAATGATTCTGACAAACCTTCTCTATCGCTGTTTCGTTGATAAAGTTTAAGTTTTGATGTTGCTTTACGACAGGAACTACATACTGCTGCGGCCGAAATGCAATCGCTCAAGAGAGTGGCATCTTGTATTTTAAATCCGGTTGCAATTTCAACATCACGTGCCGATCCTAAACCAACTTTTCTTGCTTGTTCACGAGTCAAAATTCCTCGGCTGCTTTCGAATTTCTCAAAAGAACTGTTTAGAAGCTTCTTAGTCGAGACACTTTCGCGATCAGCAGTTGTATTCGTTGGTAAAACCTCGCTAACACCGGGTAAACTCTGAGGATTGGCGTCCCGAGGATTGGCGTCATTTGTAAATTCGTCGGCTATCTCCTGCCGTCTTTTGCCAGAAAAACCCCTTCTTTTTCCATGCTTTACTGATCCTTTCTTCCTTTTATCCTCTCTCACCATTTCCTCGTTAAAAAATAACTTAAAAACGCTTTGTAAACAGCTGGATTGCGAGATATTGTATACCAAGTATAGCTACTCAAAAATGTAAATTCATGTGTGATGTAAACACAAGGGCCTGATCGATGTTTCAACCTGCAATCAGGCGATATTTTAGTGCAGGCATAAAGGGGGAAATGGCAAAGGGGTTGTCGCGAAAATATCATACATCTCAGGGGTAGAAAGTCCATGGCAACCAAAGTAAACAAGTCATCCTAAATGGTTGCTATGCACAATTTTATGACATCCTTCCATAAAAATGGATATTTTGAAGAAACTCTTTCAAATACCAGAAAAAAAAGTTCAGGGGGCGAAAATACAATAAATAATGAAGTCAGTAAAGCAAAAAAAAATGTTGAAAAAAATTTAAACTGTCGATCTAAATTTAGGGCTGACTACCACCTAATGAATCTATACTGTTTCTGAAACAAATCCTTACTTGGAGGCTTGTCTGTATTTAAATGAATCTATACTGTACCTGAAACAAATCCTTACTTGGAGGCTAAAAAAACAAAAAATGAGTGTAAAATTTCTGAATACATATTTTACCTAGTCACGGTAGACTATTACTTTAATTGTTTCAACATAGATTGAGTGTACAGCACAATTTCCACCGTCATCATCAACAAATTAAACAGCCATATAGCAATTTATGGCATACCGGATGAACTTGTGTCAGATAACGACCCACAGTTCATCTCGCACAAATTTCAGTCCTTCACTAAGAGATATGGATTTTGTCACATCTTTACGAGTCCATATCACCACCAATCAAATGGTAAGGTGGAGGCGGCCGTCAAACAAGCAAAGAAGGCCGTAAGAATGGCTCAGATAACCAACAGCGACTTCTACTTGGTACTCCTCAATATCCGCAACACCCCACAGGAGGGGATGGCATCAAGTCCGGTTCAAAGATTGATGAACATGACAATAAACACATCTTTGCCCTCAACAATGAATCTGCTAAAACCTAGCATAACTGCGGATGTTCAAAGTGACATTCAGAAGCAACAGAAACGGCAACAAAAGTACTACAACAGAGGAACAAAGAAAACTGGAACCTCTACATGAAGACGATAAAGGAAAGTACTAAAGAAAGTTTGCATCCATTCCTACAAAGTGGCTGCAGAGGGTTCTACTTATATCCAAAACAGAAAATATTTACGAAGACTCGAACACAAATATTACCCTATGGATGAACCTTGGGTTGCACATGAAGACGAAAAGCAAGAGAAAGCCACCCTCCACTCACCATCCAAACAGGGGGAACCACACAAGGTACAATGTCCAACAACTGGACCGCCTTCCGAATCTCCAACGCTCGCATCTGATCAGGTTCCAGTAGTACCAGAAGTGAACATAACCAGAAGACGAAGAACTATAACGAGACCTACAAGGTTTCAAGACTATATACTACACTAAAGGATGAAATTTTTCCACAATTGATTAATACCTTTACATTCATTTATTAATGGTAGTTTAGTTCAGATACTTTGTTTTCTACACTGTTTTTTACTGTTTTTTCAAAGGAGGGAGGATGTGTTACGATTGGACATCATAATATTACTTGAAGTACATTGCATTTTACATATCACAGGCGTATTTATGTTTACATTGGTTGTTTAGCCAAGATGGTGTTTTGAAAAGCAATACATATTTCTGTTTTACGTTTCTGGCATTAATTCCCTTGTTATTTCACATAACGAAACAGGCAGCTATAGTTAATTGGGAAGGTGGTGCAGGCCACAACATTCATTTCAATAATATATTTTGCTTTTGTCTATCCATACAAAGATACTGTCCGGTAATAAAAAGTATGTGTGATGTAACTTAGCCAAATGCACTGCTGTAGTGGCAGACACTTGCAAAAACTTTTTCTTGGGAGGGGGGGGATTAGGTTACCAACATGACATGTAAAAAAATCATCAGTAGATCCTGTTCTTTAAAATTAAATGTTTTTTGCTTAAATTCATGCAACATATTGATATAGCTTAATTTATAGTCAGTAGTACTACTTTCATGGTTAAAAACATTGTTGCAGCTGTCATTCATAGGTTTTTTAATTATTGAGGGATGGACAATTGTGTCTGCCACTGAACAGTGGTAATACATTTGATATTTCTAAAGATATAAATGTTTATTTTTATAGACAGTATTCAAAAAACTATATAATAATTCGGGAAGAGACAAAGGCACGCTGCGATTCTTCAGAGAGAAGCTGAACCATAGGACGTTACAGTCAATGTTAAGCACAATGAGGATTGTGAGCAGCTATTTGCTAGTGTTGGTAAATGTTTTGTTTTTTCCAAATGTTCAAATAAAATGGTTTGATGCAAAATATAAACCTATAGCGAAAACTCCAAATGATACCCACCTCTTAGCGGAGACTGATAAGAAGAGATACATAATTAGTAAGTACCTTGAATAAGTTCCTTGACAAGTATGTTTTGTCTGATGGAAACAAGAAAATTTCAGATGAAATGGAGGTGTTTGGTCATTCATGTTGCTGACAGATTTCAAGGATGCTGTTGCTACAGGAAATGGTTTGCATGAAATTTGTGAAAAATTCATACATATGTGTGCAGCAGGGATAATGGTGAAAACCTAGCTTGCCAATTGATGACTGCTTTTATAAAATGAAGACAAACAGTCTGCAGTTATATTCATTAGGCCAAGTAAAAAAAAAAATTTTCGTCCGGATTTCTGCCAAAAAACAGGGAAGCGGGACATTTTTTTCTTAGCCAAACTGATAAGCTTTAATACAGTGTAGTAAGGAAAATACATGCAATATTAAAAACGTGAATTATAAAAGGCTTTTAAAGTAACTTTTTTAATGTCTCGTATAATAAATTTTGTTTAAATGAATCTGTAGCCAAGCACGGCAAAGCATGACAAGCGCATGCTGTGAGTTTGTGGTGGTTCGTCGCTGTTGAATTTGGTCAGTGGATAGGATTTTTGAATGAGCCCACAGTAGTTCCACATTAATACTTCAAGTTAGCTTCAAGTTATCAAAAAGAAAGTTCAAAAACATGAAGCGAAATTTGTAGTGGAAAACCAGCAAAAAAAAAGGAAGCGGCCAAGGAAAAGAAAGCAGGCAGGGACGAGAAACATAAGTTGTTTTTTTACTTGGCCTTACCATATCTTTTGTGTACAACTGGAACAATGTACATATGCCAACTCTGCTTACTGTACAAGACTGCATGCCAATGACGACATCAGAAACAAAACATAAATGAATAGGTTTCAATTTCACTGATCCACTTGCATCAAGACTAGAAAAACATGCATAAACTGATTCACTCACCAAAATGAAACCTTTCAAATCTGAGTGAGTACAAACTTGTGTTTATTCTGACTATTCTTTGTTGAAATTGAGGGATGTATCTCCAAGACACCAACTGAGATTCTTGGGAATATAAAATTCTATGGGCTCTAATGGATTCCCAGACATTCATTCTCTTGTTAAAATTGTTCTACCCTTTGGGAATTGTTTTTAAATTGTACCATAGGCAGCAGTGGTGAAAATGTTTACAATTGTTTTTATGATAAAACAAAGTAGACTTGATGGGCTGCATATGGTGATACACTCCTTGTTTAAGGCTGATAGTACTCATTTGCACACTGTACTTACAGTTAGTGTCATAGCAATAAAACATTGTCAATCTGCATCTTCACTAGATTCAGTATCGCCTGACACTGGGTAATACATTAGAATGTTGCCCTTGTGTTTGGCAATCAACTGTTCGAATTTTGTATTGTTAGATCATCATTGCATCAATAGATCTGTTGGATCAAACAAGGGCAGATTTCGTTTCAAGCCAATTAGCGCGTTTGTTGACATTTTCGCTCTCGGCCAATCAGAAAGCTTTACATTTAAAAACATAAACAAAAGGAGCGAGAAAATATTTTAGTAATCTAAGGCTCTGTGAGCTACAGAATTAACTTTTTTTATCTGAAACTGAAAATTCTAATAGAAAATACATATATCTTGAATTTTGTTGTCGGACTTTTTAAATTTTGACACACAACGTGAAATATCGATGTTTGAATTACCACCGTGATTGCGCTCTGTAGCTGCATAATATTTATCTATCAAATCGATCAATCTTTGAGAAATAACGCAGTTTTCATTGGGAAATACTACTGTTTACACTGTTTTTGTACCAATTTAAACAAGCAACAGCACAGAAACACGATTTAATTCAAAGTTATTTTGGGCGATGTATTTTACTCTAGATGGACACTCAAATGGGTTTTCCCCAGTGGTTTTCTCTTGCAACCGCGGGAAAAAGAAACGGCGTGAAAAATAATTTATTTTTATACCTTTCGAGTTTCGAAAAAAACGAGCGACACAAATTACAACAGCGACAAAATGCCAAAATTTAAAAAGGATTGCAATAATCCTTTACATGAAAATTGGTCAAAGAGTGACAAGGGCAAAGTTGTCAATCTGAAGGCCCGTGGTTTGTTGAAGGTGGCACATGCTTTACAGCAATACGTGGAACAAGAATTAGGCAAAAAGTTCGCCATAAAATAAACCATCTTTGTGCAACCTGCTTAAAAACGTGCACGAGAATGCATAAAGTAACCAAATTCTTTGCCAAAGATGATCTTGAGGATGTGAAAAAAGTATACAGCAGAGCCAGGTAGGAAAATTAAAAGCCAGGAATAATGACAATAAATTATTTTAAACCTGGACAGGTCAGCTGTTCAAAGGAACCCTAGGATAAAGTTTAACTTTGGTACTACATTTCAATGGTAAAAAACCTTGACCAGACTTTAGCATCAATGTTATCATCTCCCATATAATACACCCATAATGGGCTTTCCCTGGATGCCTTATTCTCATAAATCAGGATGAGGAAAATTCTCTTTTGATTCAGAACTCAGAAGAATATTAGTCTTTTGGACAATGTAATTATTTGTTATGAAATTATTGACCCCAGGGGGGTGTGCTAAATTGAATTGGAATTAAATAAAAACAAGAAAACTGCAACAACTACCATATCTGTATATTCTGGTTTTGTTCTTGATTTTATTTAATAATCACCGTTCACCAACTAAAGATCTACAAACCCTAGAAAAAGTACCAAACAGTCAAAAAAGTGATACAACAACAATCACCTTGAGTTCACTAAGTCAAATAATTACCATGGATAGCCAAGACCTTTCACCAACTAAGTTGCCAAATGTTGCCGAGAAAGAGTGCCAAACAATGGACAGTGTTTTCCTCTCAATAGAAGAGTATGCTTCTTTACTCCAGAAAGCATCATTTTGTCCTAATTTCAGTGATGATCTCATTAAAATCCGGTGTCATATTTATCATTTGTCACAACCAGAAATGAATCCTACTGCCTTTGAAAGCATTTGCAGGGATGCTGGTGCTGAGAATCTCTATAATTGTATAAATAATGCTATATGTTCTAACAGAATGTCCACTGAATGCAAACAGCTTAGTAAACTTCGGACAATGGTTATTATTTATATCATGGTGTATTCACAATCCCAAAGATCCAACTCATTTCAAGTAGCCTTGTCGAGAACCCTTCAACAGTTTGGTATCACTGAACAAGGACTTCAGTCCCTCCGAAATGTCGGTATCGCTGCCCATCCTCACACCGTAAAAGCCCAAGCAAAGTTGTCTTCATCAGCACATTCAAATCATGTTGTTAACTTTATTGAATCGGCAGTAGAAAACAATCTGTTCATGATATTCTGTATCGATGACTACCACAATATCCACACTATTCATCGGCCCGAGTCCAAGACACAAACAAATGCAATACACATGTCCACTTTGCTTTTGAAAGTGTTCCCCAACGTTAAAGCAGTGTCCCAAGAGAGAATCAACTTGCTACGGAAATCCCCAGTTGAAATTCCCAGCATGAAATTCTTCATAACAAACAACATGCACAATGTTTCCAAGACATATGCAGAAAGTATGCCTGACTGGGTGGTGGCCAAATATTTCAATCCAGAGTCCAAGCGTCAAAGATTGCTGGTTCACGACTATCAACAAACTGAAGTAAAAGAGATGAGACGTATGGATAACACCAAATTTGTTGACAGTATTGAATTGCCACTAAAATCATCTGAGAATGTTCTAACAGCAATTAACAAAATGCTATATGGTGGACTACAACTATACCTAGATCACTTCATTGCTCCATTTGCTGGTGATTGGCCAATGCAATTCTTCATTCGAAGATTGGTCTACTCTGATGCACCATCTCTACCAGCAGCTCTTCAGAACATTGTTCCCCTCATTGGTCCATTGCACATTTCCCTAAATGCAAGAGAATGTGTTTTGCTGATATTTCATGAAATATTTGCAGATTTATACACATTCCTGTTTGGGAAAAAAGCGAAGTTGGCAAAGAAACCCAAAGCTTCGCGCATATCGTTATTGCTAGAGGTTATCTATGGAGGATGGACACTTGTCAGGTACACAATTCTCTCAGTTTTTGGCAAGTGCAAGGATATTGAGTACCAAGTATATTGAGTACCAAGTGTAACAGTTATGATCTTTATTGCCAGTCCTTGTTGCATTGTTGGATCATGTTTGTGGTGTTTCGCAGATGTCACTACAATAAAGCCTTGCTTGTAACCCTGTCCCTGTTTCAACACTGGCAAGAAAATACCCACTCTATGTTTGAAATTGTGCAAGAGTATATTGTGGCATTCGATGAATATCCCGTCGAAAATTTCCACTCGGTCCTAAGGGCAAGAACAAAAGAAACAGATTCAGCTGACCAGATTACTTTCAAAGCAAAAGACATTGACGCATGCAAGCCATGAACTGCATTCTTTTGAGTCTGTCTTTGTGCCAACTATAGCTCAAAGAGAATTAATAAGTTGAAGGCAAAGGCTGCAAAATTTCTCGCAAGCAAGTTTGAATCCCTAAATGACCACCCTAACATGGCAACCCAAATACCTGACCAAATGGAAACTACCGATTCTATTTGGAGAAAAAATTGTGAACAATCGAGTCTTGCTACTTGGCTTTACTTCTGTTCAACAAGCACCAAATCCAAACAGGTAAATGGAAAAATATCAATATATGGATTATGATGGGGGGGGGGGGCAACATGATCACAGTGTTCTGTTTGTGAATGCTAGCTGTCAAACAAAATTAAAGTGTAACACTAGATCCACTTGATGAGTAGGATCATTTGGTGTTAGACATAGTAAAATAATAAATTTTATTGGATAACAATACATATTGGAAGATTGTTTCATTAACCCATTAAACCACAAGACTTTCACCTAGATGTTGAGTAAAATTGCCTGACAGCAGTGCATTTTATTGTGGTTTAATGGTTAAACTGAAACATACAAAACTAACATTACTTATCCTTTTTATTTAACCATTTTCCACATTCAAGAGAAAAATAACTGAAATAACACACAAATATAGTACTTGTCACAAAATAAAAGAATGCTTGAAAATGTACTCAAATTATTCTAATTATATTGTTCCCAGGATTTATAGAAAATTTCATTAATTCCATACAAAATTAAAGAAAAGGGACCTAGAAACAAACATTGAAACAAAGATCTAAAAAACAATTCGGACAGATAGACAGTCTAAATAGGTCACAAGTAACTTAGTACTTTGTCTTTAATTAAGCTTTATTTACGTCATAGCAAATGTGATTTACCTGAATGCAAGAAAGAAAGCCCTTTGTGTAAATGTAAGCTTTTTAAATGTAAGCTTTCTGATTGGCCAAGAGCAAAAATGTCAACAAACGCACTGATTGGCTTGAAACGAAATCTGCCCTTGTTGTTGGATCATATATGCCAAAAATTATTCGAAGGATCTCCCTGTTCAAAAGGCCTCACAGCTCGTAAATTTGCAAGGACCAATACATTTTTTTTTACATTTCTGGCATTAATTCCCTTAGGCCACAACATTCATTTCAATAATATATTTGTGCTTTTCTCTATCCATACAAATATACTGTCAGCAGACCTGCCAACTCACCCAGTTTTATCAGGTGTCACCCAATTTTTAAACAAACCTCCAGATTACCCGATTTACAATCACTTGCACCTGATTGTTATTTATCAATGGACTTTTCCTGCAGGTTTTTAAAAATTTTGTTTACTTAGTATGTCTTCCTTCAAAATGACTCAAAATTTGTCTAAAATTTTGAATTTACCAGCTTTATGAGTTTCATCATGGCCCATGGGTAAGATGCATTTATCCACTCAAATCCCCAATGCCTCAATCACTGTAAGGGATAGGATTGGATAAACTAAGGAAACAAGTAGTTAGATCCATTCATCCACCTCATCCACAATATAAAAACAAAATGGTGAGCAGCGTGCAGCTAACCTGAACATGAATCTGATGAATCTGGTACAGATGAGAACAGAGTTGTAGACTCGAGTCGTGTGACTTGGACTCGAGTCGGACTCGAGTCGCAATTTTTGTGACTTGTGACTTGACTTGGACTTGCAAGAAATGACTTGTTACCAATGCAAGTCAAACGTAAATATCTAGTGAAAATCAAGTTTTCCAAAATCTTTGTGTTGATCGATCGATCGTCGTGTTGTACAATTTGGACAACGACCTTAGTACATATCAATGGCATCGACAGAATTTGTGCCGGTGTATTTTCTAACAAAGCGGGGGGTTTTTTCGCGATTTCGTGGTAAAATTTCTGACATAAAATAACGATGCCATATTTACATATTTTGCCGTTTTGCGTGGGAAAACATGGCCACATGTGGCAATAAAATGACTTGTGACTTGACTTGAATTGACTTGCCACTCTGAATGACTTGTGACTTGACTTGGATTTAGACAAAATGGCGGATAGTTGTGGCCTACAAGGCTCCGCAAATACGAGAAATAACAGCCGTATTTTGGCTGAATCTTTATCTCGCGTGGTGCAATTAAACCAAGAAAGTGATTCTACGATGGAAACTAGCTTATCTGAGTTAAATACATCGTGTCAAGACCGGGATATTGGCGAAAGTGCCGGAAGGAATTGCAATTGGGCAAGTAATAACTCGAGCTCCAACAATTTGGTTGAAGATACAAGCTATGCCTATGATGAGTTTTTGAAAGTGGCAAGTAATGGAAATTGTCTAGATTTAACATCGCAACACATCGAGAAATTGGAGAGGTATATAGCAGTTACATCGTCTACCGAAGTTAAACTGAAACTCTCGAAGTATAGCTCATCAAATCTCACCGATATGAGGGCAGTCATTATTGAGTATTGTAAACAAAAACTTCCCAATATGCCGAAAAGCAAACCCGTCCAGAAGATTAAACAGACTAGGAGGGCGAAATGGCGACAGATAAACTAGCGGCGGACATTATTGTTCTAATAAAATCTTGTAGTTCTGGCGTAATAACGAGCGAACTGAACGATATATTTCCAAAGCAGCCGAATCATGGGATTCATGGCGAACAATCGCTTCTGAATATGACGGCTAATAATCAGAGTTCGACTACAGTTTGCAGCCTAGATGAGCGTACTACGCAGTCAGTAAATACTCTCTTAGAGGAAATGGATGTAAAATTCTACAATTTGAAAGAGGTTTTTGATGAATCGGTCTTAAATCTGAAGGCTGAAATTGCTGAAATAAAGAAGGATATGGGCAACAAAGATGCAGAAATCAAGTCGTTGAAGCAGGAAAGTGTTGAGCTAAAGGAAAGGCTATGTGAAAGGGATGCGAAAGTTTTTTCTCTGGAATCTGAATTGGCAGCTTTTAAGGGTAACTATAAGTCTAATAAAACATTTGTGTCTGATAACCTTGCAGGCCAGAAAGCGCAATTACAAAGTCAACAAGTTAGTCTAGACAAACTCGAAGATAAATCAATTAAGTTGTCCAAAGATTTTGACAAGTTCAAAAGAAAATTAAATACAAACAACAGATCAGTTGAATCGGCAGTCACAGGGGAATTAACCCCTATACAATTAAACTTAACCGAGCAATCGCCTAAATCGTATGCAGATATGGCGAAACAAAGCGGTATAGAAATTCAGTCTACCATTGAAAATAAAATTGAGGAAGACACAACTGCTCACTCAGTGCGGAAAATTTGGTGGGTGATTTCAACTCATTAGCTTCTAAAACAAGCTCTAATAAAAGTTTAAATCATCAAAGTCAGCAGATTGTTCAGGATAGTAGTGTGGTTGAACTTCAAAATTCAAATTTAAGCGGAATTGATAGTAAAAAGGGATAATGTAAGCTGCGAGGAAACGGATTTTGTTGGTGTACAAAAACATAAAATCAAGCATTTATATCTAGGTGGTGTACGCGAGGGGGCTAATGAACAATCAATTACTAATTATATGGAAAAAAGGGAATTTCCCCAACATTCATGCGGTTATTCAGAAGCAAAAGAAAAGGAACTGTGGCCGTTCGAGTAAACATTAAAACAGTAGATTTTGAAAGAGCTTCTGACAATGATTTTTGGCCAAAACATGTGTATAGGAGAGAATGGCTCTCAAAACCAAAATGGTTAAATAAAAACAACACTGATGATTAAGCTAAGAATAGCATGCTGGAACTGTTCGGGCATTTACGGTAATTACTTCTACGCAAGAGATCTCCTTAAAAATACTGATATATTAGCACTTTCAGAACACTGGCTTTATAATGACGAGCTTAGTTTTTTAGATGCCCTTGATGATCAATTTTGTTACTGTGCTTCTAGCTCACGTTTAAACGATAACACGCGTCGATGGAAACACGGACAGGGGGGTGTGGGTTTACTCTGGAGGAAAAATCTAGTGGTAAAGAAAATCTTCCTGAGCGATAGATTGGTTGCTATAAAAATCAAAACAGGGCCTGCCCGGTGGTCCATTATATGCGGTGTTTATTTACCCTCGACTAATTACAGCACCACTGATTTTCAAAACAAACTAGATGCCCTAGAATCATTGTGTTTGAAAGAACGCGGGGAAAATGACCTGATAATACTTGGAGACTTTAACGCCCATATCACAGGAGCCAGGAACCCATGCAATGAAAATAAGCAAGGGAGGTTGGTCTCAACGTTCCTAGAGAAAATGGGACTAACTGCTATTAATTTATTACCTACGTGTACTGGGCCACAGTATACTTACGAATCATCTACTGCGCACACAACCATTGACTACATCTGTTTTGACGATGAACTTCAAAAAATCCCTTTCATTCGGAGGTGGTTGAAATTCACCCACATTCTACGACACACCATTTACCTGTTAAAGCTACAATCTACTTCCCAAGAAGGCAGGATACTTTGAATTCACACGAGGACATGTCTGAGCCAAAACGATCACGTTTTGCATGGAAAAAATGCACAAATTTAAACATCGACCTTTTTCAAAGTTTTCTTAATAGAGAACTTAATCTCATTAAACACAAGTCAGATGAAGGGCTCCTAACCACTGAAGATTATTATCAATCTATTCTTAAAAGTATCATAATTGCTAATAAAGCCCTACCTTGTATTAGTTACAAGAAGCATATCAAGCCATACTGGAATAGAAAATTTAATGGACTAAAAAAAACGGTCGTTAAGAAGTATAATTTATGATCCGAAAAGGGAAGCCGAGAGGTCGAGACAACATATCCTTCCATGATTACAAAGAGGCTAAACGTTTGTTTAGAAAAGAACAGAGATATTGTATAAAAGAGTACGAATCAAAAGAATACGAGGAAATAGTGAAAGATCACGAGCTAGATTATGAGCGGTTTTGGAGGTTAATCAATAGACATAAACAATGCACGAAAAGCGTTCCAATTCTCGAAGTTAACAATGAAATTTATGATAATCCAAAGGACATTGCTGAAAAATGGGCCAACTATTTTGAAAACCTTCACACTCTTGAACTTGATGACGAAAATTATGTTAAGAGAGAAGTAATATCCATTGCTGGGTGTGACAACGAACATGAAGTATATATAGATAGACCAATCCCAATGGAAGAGCTTAAGGAAGTAGTTAAAAATCTACCAAATGGAAAAACTCCTGGATTAGATGGAGTTTGTTATGAACACATTAAGATTGGTGGTGCTACTCTCCTAAGTAATATGTTGTCATTATTTAATATGATAATTACGGAAGAAAAGATCCCAGCCAGTTTCAAAATTGCAATAAAAATACCAATACCAAAGAGTAACAATGGCAAGAACAGTGGTTTTGATGATCATTAGAGGCATAAGTCTTATCATAAATACAATCGCTTCCTCCAAGACAAATCCATAGTCTCCGGGGAGCTTACCAAAAAGAACAAGACGCATTAACTACAGCTTTTATGATCAATGAATCTATTAAAAGCTGTTGTGATGAGGGAGATTGCGTGTATGCGTGTTTCGTGGATATTCGAAAAGCGTTCGACAAAATGTGGATTGATGCGATGCTGTATAAACTGTTTCATAAAGCTGGAATAAAAGGTAAATGTTGGAGGATCATCAGAAGTTGGTATTCGAATATGAGCGAGCTCGTCCACATAAATGGTGCTTATTCAAGGATTTATAATCTGAGGCAAGGAACACGTCAGGGTGGTATTCTTCCCCCTGGCTTTTCTTGGTATATATCAACGACTTAATTTATGAATTAGAAAACACCGGTTGGAGTTTATTTTTATATAATAAACATTTTGGATCACCAATGTTCGCTGATGATCTGACCCTGTTGTCAAGGGTGAAAAAAAGGCTTAGATCGGCTTCTGTGTTGTCTTCACAACTATGCGATTAAGTGGCGGATTGAATTAAATATTAACAAGACGGTAATAATGGTATTCGGGGAAAAAATCATATCCAGCATTGGTTCAGAGAGAACATGGTTATTGGGTGATTCTCCTTTAAGGGAATCCGACACTTGGAAAAACCTTGGCAAATTATGGCATGCTGATCCGGATTTTACCGAAGTTGTCCGTGCAACAGTGAACAAAGGTTTTGATGTAATATCTAAGTTATCAAAGCTCGGATGCAAAGCTGGTGGATTGAATCCAAAAATAGCCGCCCATTTGTGGGAAACTGTGGCTCTTCCACATATACTATACGGTTGCGAGCTGTGGTACCTGAAAAACCAACACATCAAAGAACTGGAAAGGGTCCTGAACGTGTTTTGTAGAGTTACTCAGTGTCTGATACCAGGTTCCTCAGGATCGGCTGCCAGGGGTCTACTGGGTTTACATAGCATAAAGGCTGAAATTGGCAAACGAAAACTGTATTTATTTGGCAGAATTATTAACTCTAGCTCTTCATTGGCATATAGAAAGTTGTTTATCCGGAAACTTATTAAATGGAAATGGAGGCAGAGCAATTCAACAATGTCAGGGTTTATCCCTGATATTATGAAGTTGTTGGTTGATGTAAATTTACTCGGTTATGTTACTGAATTTCTAAGAAATGACGAATTCCCAGCAAAAATTATTTGGAAGAAAATTGTCAAAAAAGCAGTGTATGAAAGTGATCATTATGAATGGGTGGATAAAATTGAAAGGAAAAAAGAACTTGAATTCTATCTCTGGAGTCAACCTTGTATATATTTGAGCATCTGGTATGATCTGTGGAAGTACGGACAATCAAAGCAGATAACAGATATTCTTCGACTTCTGTGTGGCTCCTTGACTGTAAATAAGGACAGATTTGGGAATCCTGGAACGTTAAACGGAATTTGTTCAGCATGTCAGGGACTTTATAATAATGCTGTTCATCATGCTTTATTGTATTGCAGAAAGACAGAAGTTAGAGAAAGCTGGTGGTCTTGGATACAAGATCATCTTCCAGTTAGAACATGTATGAATTTACATTCCTTGGATGATCAGAGTTTTATCAGAACCTTATTGGGGGACTACTCAGTTTTAAGTAGAAGTAATGACAGTTTTAGTGATGACTTTAAGTTAAAATGCACGATGTACATTTCGTACTGCGTCCAAAACTCGGTCTTTGATCCGTTTGTGATTAGATAGTTATTAGCCTATTATAATTTAACCATTAATCTTATCAATTTGTAAATTTTATAATACCTAGTTTAAATTCTTTTGTAAATAATTTACTCTTCATTTTGGAGGCAATTAAAGATTTAAACTTGTGACTTGACTTGGACTTGCAACATAGGACTCGTTAACAAATCTGGATGAGAACGAACTGTTGGTAAAGACGCAAAAATTTGATGGATCAGCCAATTATTCTTGCTCACATAATTCTGCTTGGCACCTGTGCAGCACAACAAAAAGTTAACATGCTAGAGCTAATGTTGGGCCAAATCGCGAACTATTGTCCAATAATCTCTCATAACACTATTGTGAAAAATAGCATATCAATTGAGTTCAATGGAATGCTATTCGCCTGCATTTTGGTTTTCAAGCTACTGGTGCCCATTTTGTGGATTTTAACAACATCGAGCTACAACCCGACGAGCACCCTGAGGACCTGTATCAACGTCTTATGGCATTTGTCGACGATAGTCTCCTGAGTTCTAGTGGTAACATCACACATCACAATCAGCAAATTACAGAAGATGAGGAACTTTCTCCCACTTTGGAAAATTTTGTTGTTCTTACATGGCTTCACCTTATTAACCCAGGCCTCCCAAATATTATCAAACAGCGTTATGGAACAGAACTCCGCTCCCGAACTCTTGCTTCCATAAAGCCTGAAATTTGGCAAGCTATGAGCTCGTTGCTTGATGAAATTGCATCAAATCTACCTGTACCAGCAACAAGGCAACCTGGGTCTACACGTCTGTGTGAGAAGTCATTTCCCTTATGTAAACAAGCAAGTCGCCCTGACAACCCACTTTCTTAGCGAATGCAGATTTCTCCCTGAAAGGGACCAGAAGTACATGGCTAAGGCAAGGCAAATAGCCTCTATCCTGGAAGATGATGAAAGTTTCGATGATGATGCTGCGGAAGATTACCCTCACAGTAATGATGTAACAGAATTTCCAGTTCCTGCCAGTTGCCTAGTCCAAGTGCGTCAATCACCGTACATCGATGTATTTGTTAGCCATCACACCGTTCGTGTCACTATTGATAGTGGAGCAACTTGCAACATGATTCGTGCATCAACCGTGAAGCGACTTGGAGCCAATATTAACGCTAGCTCCCAATCCGCACGACAGGCTGACGGCCATTCACTCTTGGAAGTCATTGGTGAAACTCGCATAACATTCACAAGAGAAAAGTATGAGCTGTGCTTTGAGGGATTGGTTGTGGAAAATCTGGATGTTGAGATCCTTGCTGGTACTCCATTCATGGAAGCTAATGACATATCCGTCAGACCTGCTTGACACACAGTTCTCATTTGTGACACTTCCTACATATATGGATCAAATGAAACCAAGTCACCAGCTGTACGATGTGCTGTTGTTCTCAGAGCTCCTTCAACCTCTACCACTATTTGGCCTGGTGAATTTATTGAAATAGCACTGCCGGACGGTATCCCCGTCAACGTCTATGCTCTTGAACCTCTGTAGCGAACTGGGCTCATTACGGAGCTTTACGAAGCCAAGACGAACATTGACATATTTTGTGATGGGTCACGTGATTAACAAGCATGCGAGACTAACCAGCGAGAGAGAAACAGTGAGAAATCAGTGAGAGAGATTTGTATTTTATTATTATTATAAAGTTATTATAAAGTTATTATTATTTTGTTATCGTGATTTGCCCTGGATACTTCTCAGGGAGGCGAGAATTCAGGACACGTGGCACCTCAACGAACGGGATATTTGTGATTTTGTGATGTTTTAGCGTGTGTAAAAGTCGTAAACAAAGTGTTTGTATAAAAGCGACATGGCGACAGGCGAAAATACGGGAGAAACCGCGGAGATTACACTAAAAACAAAACTAATTCAACTTGGGAGAGCAAGAGATAAGTCGGATAACGTTTTAAAAGGAGGTAAGGAACATGTTATTCGAAGACATATCGAAACTTTAAAAGAATCGCTAACAGAAGTGAGCAAATGGCATAGAACTGTCGAAGCCGAGAAAATTACATCGAAGGAAGAAGTGAGCGAGATCGATCAATGGAGCAACGAAATAGAAAAGCATATGGAAGAAGCAGACCAAACAATAGGGCTTCTCGAACAGTGGTTAAACGATACACAAGTCAAACGTGAAGATCAACAACGACAAGAGCGTATGAATTTCGAGCTTAAACTTGAAGAAGCAAAAATTAAATTGAAAGCAGAACACAAGAAAGTGGAAGCACCATCGAGTGAGATATCTTCAAGCGCAAGTGGAAACATCCAAGCCAGGTTACCCAAGCTTACAATCACAAAATTTGATGGAACATATGCTGATTGGCCTCGATTTTGGGGACAATATTCTGAAACAATCGATAAATCAAGTACGCTTCCTGTTACTAAATTTTCTTATCTTAGAGAATTATTATGCGAGAAAGCGAAGAAAGCAATTGAAGCTTTGCCATTTACTGCCGAAGGGTATAATAGGGCCTTAGCCATTTTGAAAGACAGATTTGGCAAAGATAGTGAGGTCGTCAAAGCATATGTGAAGGAAATACTCGATCTTCCTTATACCCCGTCATCAAATCCTAAAAGGATACATGAATTTTATGAGAAGTTATCATATTGTGTACAGTCGCTTGAGACATTGAAAAACTTGGAAGCTGTGAATGGAACTGTTGCCATGACATTGGACAAATTGCCAAACATACGGGGTGATTTAGTACGGAACGACTCAGACTGGGAGAAATGGGACTATATTCAACTAACCGAAGCATTACAACATTGGACTCGAAGGAATCCAGTCGAAGCACAGAAACCAGATGATGGGAGGAAGAAACAAGATCGGCGACAAGGCGGTTATCAGTTCTCAACGCAACAGAAGTTGTATCAGATAAGTAAAAGTTCTCGAAAGTGTGTATATTGTAGTTCTGAGAGTCATAGATCTGCTGAGTGTGACACAATTTTGACATTCGAGGACAGGAAAAAGTTTCTAGCTACAAAACATCTGTGCTTTAACTGCACAGGGCCCTCTCATAGGGCAGCTGAGTGTAAGAGTGTCTCGAAGTGTCGATTTTGCAATAAACGTCATCATACGTCAATTTGTGATGCACCCAAAGCAGACGAGCATGAGATAGCAAAAACAGCTCATACCGGGGGGGATAGTGAAGTTATTTATCCAGTGGTGAAGGTTGAAGTAGACGGGATTAAGACACACGCACTGCTCGATACTGGAGCAGGAAGCTCCTATGCTTCCAGTAGTCTAACCAATGCATTGAAGAGAAAACCTAAAGCTGTCAAAACAAAACGAATTGAAATGATGTTAGGATCCACCACCACCAGAGTAGAAATTTATGCAGCCAGCATAAAATCCCTAGATCAGAAATTTGAGCTTGAAATTGAAATGTCAAAAGTTGATAAACCTGAGCTAATGAAACTCAACAACCCAAATTATGCCCGCCTGTTAGAGAGATACAAACATTTGAACGGTGCAAAATTCGAAGATCCTGACACCCGTACACAAATACCTGTACACCTTGTGCTTGGGGCTAGTGATTATGCCAAAATTAAAACCACTACGGCTCAAAAGGTGGGGAAGCCGGGGCAGCCGGTGGCAGAGAAAACCCTCCTTGGTTGGACGGTGATGTCTCCAGGGAAGGAGGAGGGTCCCATCCTGTTAACTCAATCCACTACTATAGATTATGAGCAGTTATGTGCATTAGATGTCCTCGGACTTCCGGACAGAAATGAAAATGATCAGAAAACTGTGTATGAGGAATTTGAAGAGCAGCTTAGTAGAGATCAAGCGGGCTGGTATGAGACATCATTAACATGGAAAGGGAATCACCCCCCACTGCCAACTTATGAGAACAGTAGCAAGCGTCGCCTAGAGCAGTTGCTTAAGAAACTTGAACGGAACGGACAGTACAAACAGTATAATGACATTATACAACAACAGTTAAATCAGGGAGTAATTGAGCTGGCACCTACCACTAAAACAGCAAAAGAATTTTATATTCCCCACAAAGGCATAGAAAGGAAGCAAGCTGAGACCACTAAGTTGAGAGTGGTGTATGATGCGTCTGCGAAAGAGAGCGGATCCCAACCATCCCTCAATGATTGCCTCCACCCAGGCCCCCCTCTCCAGAACCTGTTATGGGACGTCCTTGTTAGATCTAGATTTCACCCCATTCTGTTAACAGGCGATTTGAAACAGGCCTTTTTGCAAATCAGAATAAAGGCCGAAGATCGAGATTCATTGCGATTTCACTGGAAAGAGACTGGGAACGATGCAATACAAATCTACCGGTTTACTCGAGCCCTGTTTGGGCTGACTTGCTCCCCATTCCTTCTCGGGGGAGTCCTTAAACACCATCTGGATGCTTGGGAAGAGCGCTATCCCGAGATAGTGAAGCAATTACGCGAAGGACTGTATGTTGATGATTTGATTACGGGGGGTACCACAGTCGCAGAAATCCAGACCCAGAAGGAGAAAACTATCGAAGTTTTCAACGATGCCACTTTCACAATACACAAGTGGCACTCAAACGTACCTGAACTCGAGCCAAAGAATCAATCGTCATCAGAGATAAGTGAACTAACATATGCCAAAAGTCAACTGGCAGGGATCGAACAGCCCGATGGGAAACTACTTGGTGTGCCCTGGGATAGGAAGCACGATACTATTAGCGTGACCCTCACCACAGACGCTGAACCTGTAACTAAGAGAAGCATCTTGTCAAAATTGGCACGAATCTACGACCCCCTGGGCTTGGCTTCACCAACCACACTGACCGGAAAACTTGTTTATCGGAGTGCGTGTGACAGTAAAATTCCATGGGACGCAGACCTACCAGGGCCACTACAAAAGAAATGGAAGGAATGGAACGAAGCGCTCGAGTCCTATACAATCCCTCGGTCCTTAGCCTCATACCATCAACCAATTCAAGAGATCACCTTGCATGGATTCGGAGACGCGAGCTCAAACGGCGTTTGTGCAGTCGTTTATGCAACCTCCGTCGCAGGGACTTTCCACCGGTTGGGAAAGACCCTGCTATCGGCTGGTCACGTGTCTCCCAGAATCTGGGAGATAACAAACAATTTCAATCAGGGTGGGTACCTAAGTACGTTTTGTCATTGAGCAAGGAGTGAGCGAAGAAATAACCCAGAAATCATGCAGGAAATATTTACAAAATTGTATATTTTATTTGTCATGAAGACTATCAATGTTACACAACAGTAAATATCAAATTTCATTGTGGCAGAATGTCGGTGAGCAAAAATAGATCAGATTTCAATAGACAAATTATGCCGATACAGCTCGTCGAAGAAATCAACACGTCGCAAACGTTACAAGAAAATATATTTCTACACCAGTACCGACCGACGTGGCTGTTATTTAGCTGTTGATGTCTATCCTAAAGGATTTATTTAATACTGAGATGTGTAACGAAATATATAGAGATCTTTTGATTTCTGAAATATCGCAAACTATGTTGCTTTGTAAACAATGCTACTCGGACTGCTGAAACTGCAGAACCATCCTCAGATCTTGATGCTCCAGAAATATGTCGAAGTATACCTCCCTGTTGTCAGACCTACGGTAAAATAATCCGACAATAGCCTACTCAAAGATAAGTGAAAGACTCGTCTGTGCGTGTATGTTACAAATACGAATACTGAATATGTTTGACATTTAGGACATTTAGAGAATGCAGTCCTCATGATAAATTTGATAAATAGCTTTAATTGTGACATTAGCTTTACTTACTTTACTGTAATGAAGTACTTTGTGAAATATAATACTGAATCAAACTCTAAGACTATATAAAGTGTTAACAATATATCTGTGGTGGGTACATATGAGACATATGACTATATATGACTGCATATGCATATCAGACTGAGTGTGATATCAGTGTTTATGCCATGGTTTATGCCGTTATTTATTCCGTGGTTTATGGAATTATCTATGACTATGTTCATATTATAAAGTGTGTACTGTATATCAGAAAAATACTGTTATAAATATTGCTGTTACCCCATTACCCAGTGCATGGAGGCCAAAAATTATCAGGCTAAAGCCGTGATTGTATATACCACCTGATGATACACGCCCTGAGGCTGAAATTGTTGTACTTTACTACCTGCCAACCTCCTACCCTACCGATCTACAGGGTTTCCAAAAAAATATGACGAGCTATTTAATTAATACTCCTTGTATTAAAGCGCTTTCGTGTAAGAAGTTTCGTTTGAATAAGGCGAGTAGAAATATTTATTTTGAATTTTTCAAAATATAGGGTTTTTACTCGCACGCGCGCGCCACGTGTATGCTTGCGTGTACACACGTAAAAACGCACAAGTTGTAACAAACCTGCAGCAGACTTGTAGCAATGCTGTTCCAACAACTTGTCAACAGGATGTGTTCGCACTGCTTGTTCCCAGCTTGTTGACAAGTTGTCAACGGCTTGTTGGCAACTTGCTACAAGGTTGTTGAACTCAACAGACTTGTTACAAGTTGATCCAACAACTTGTTATCGTCCTGTAATTCAACAACAACTGTTGACATGCAAGCTTGCTACAAGCCTGTTGCGAACACATCTTGTTAACAAGTTGTGAGTCTGTGAGATTTTTACGTGTGTATGCGTATATAGCCCGATGCACGTGCAAACCATGCCACTGGGAGTACTTTGACCTGTAGAATCGATTTCCGGTTTTTCCAAACCCCTAGGATGTAAACAGCTGTTTTGATGTAGGAACGTCGCACGGGCCGCGCTAAAAATATAAATATTCTGTAAATACCGAAATAAAAGATGAAAATCTGAAGACACAAGCTTGAAAATAACACTGTGAATAGTGTTTTGGATTCTGGTTCGAATGAGACTATAACGAAAAAGATATGTCCAAAGGGGCCGAAGTTATGTTCGGCGAAATGTATGGCTAGTTTACATTGTTCGTTTATATATGAAATATGATACCATACCTTACTTGTTAAAATTCGCGTCGTACTATTATTGTATTAATATTAGGCAAATGAGAACCATGCAATAAGTGTTTTAGTTCTTGTTATTTTAAACGCACGCTTTATCTTCACTACCACAACGTTTTTCGCGCGGATTATATATAAGATATCTATGATTATATTTCGCGCAGTGCTAAAATTTGCTCACCCAGCGCTGCGCGAATTCCAGTACTGCGCGAATTTTAATACTGTAAGACATATTGTGCCATTGTGGACATATGACTAATTGTCAAAATAAAATTATAATGACAATACATTACTCGACTTTGAACAAACAATAGTTTATAAATTCTTAAACTCTTTCATATATAGTAGCCAGCGATTTGTAGTAGGTAGCCATAAGTAGGTAGCTGGTAGCATGAACCCAGGCTGTTACCCAACCTCGTTCCCAGGCTCTTTGCTCTTGGGAAGCAAGTGCAAAAGTGTGCTTCCCAAGAGCAAAGAGCCTGGGAACGAGGTTGGCTGTTACCCTCGATATTCGCAACTTTATTAAACCGGTTCATCACATCGATAAATAAACACTAAGTATATGAACTAAACATACAGATATTACTACTTTATGTACTGAAAATTTCGGGTGAAACCTTAAAAGACACATATTTGAGTAACCTGCTCGCATCATTGAAGAAAATTTTGTTAAACAACCCCCTCATTTTACAAACCAACTTGAATACTTAATGAGCCCCCTGGAATGCCGAAATCTCCACCGAGTGAAAATCGCTATTCGACTATACATAACTCGGCCGCGGGGACTGGACACGAAAAAGCAAGAACGTCATGTAACGTTAAGAATAGTGTGCTGCCGAGCAGAGGCTCGGCAGCAATTATCCGCATTTTACAAGATTTTGCAACAAAACTTTGGATTAATATTACTAATTTTGTGATGCTCTTTCAAGCTGTGATGAAATTTTTGTCTAGATCGAAATTTTAGTTATAAGGGGAAAGGTCCATTTAATAGTCTGTTCTGTTGAAATACAACACTTTGGATTGATCAGTTTGATAATGAATGCAGTATAACAAATTTTGTCATGTCGACATTCTTTGCCTTTAAATTTAACATAGATTATACAGATCATACCAGATGTCTCACTGTGTATCTATCCATAGAACCACAATCAATAGAACTTATCAACCATCTTGAACGAACCCAACGACGTGCCACCAAATATATTCTAAATGTACCGTTCTCCTCGGATATAGACTACATATCAAGACTGCAGTCGTTGCATCTCCTCCCAATATGCTACTGGCACGAATACCTTGATTTGATTCTATTCTTTGAGATTGCACATGGTTTAGTGAAAACAAGCGCCTCTCCAGTTATTCAGAATTCTCACAGAACCACTCGCTCAAATTCAAGCAACACAATCAAGTATGTCATCCCCAGATGTAAAACAACCAGCTACCAGAAATGCTTCCTCGTTAGAACTTCCAGAATATGGAACACACTAATAGACGCAATAGACCTTCATACGGACAGTCTCGCTGTATTTAAATCACGTTTACTCAATTATTATTTTACCTCTGTTGACAATAACAAAAATGAGAATATCAAAATAACAAAAATGAGAATATCTGCGCACAAACTACCGGTTGAATCTGGAAGATATACCAAAACACCATACGAAGATCAGTTTTGTACCTTATGTCAATCGAGTGAAATTGGAAATGAATTTCACTACTTATTATCATGCTCCAACCAAAAAATTTCAGAAACTCGAAATATTTTTTTAAACGAGTTATATGGTATCAATAGTTCTTTCCGCCTATTTGGTACAAATAATTTATTCTTATATATTTTTAATATACATGATAAATCTTTTACGAACAAGATTTGGATCGACTGCCATTTAAACATTTTAATTAAGTAACTTACCCAAGGTTATGTCGTCCGGCATATCACGAATTGAAAACACAAATTATCTAGAGTTCTAATAGCAAGTAATTGTATTCCTTCCACTCGTGAGCTCATTACAAAAGTAATGTCCAGGCCTTTTGACCCTGGATGGGCACTTAAAAGGAAAGAATACACACACACACACACAATTAGTTCTAATACGCATGTCGTTACTTGATGACGCAATTATTATGCAATAGAAACATGACAAAGATACTCAGATCTTTCAGTCTTAACAATATACATTACCATTATAATAAAATTGCCAACTGCTAGATAACAAAGAACCGGAGATGACGGAGTTCGCAATAAGTGATTTCACTTTGTATGCTGCCCGCAAACTCGAGTGGAAGCTGGAAGCTTTCCCGTGAAATCACTTATTGCAATTTTATTATTATGGTAATGTAAATTGTTAAGACTGAAAGATCTGAGTATCTTTGTCATGTTTCTATTGCATAATAATTGCGTCATCAAGTAACGACATGCGCATTAGAACTAATTGTGTGTTTGTGTATTCTTTCCTTTTAAGTGCCCATCCAGGGTCACAAGGCCTGGACATTACTTTTGTAATGAGCTCACGAGTGGAAGGAATACAATTACTTGCTATTAGAACTCTAGATAATTCATGATAAATCTATCATGAAAATAGTAGCAAAATATTTTCATGATATTCTTCTATTATATGATAATCAGTGCATTATGTAATCATGCATATCTTCATTCATGATATAAAAAATGTTAATGCACTTTTTATAATCTTATATCTTATAACAACTATCACATATAGATACGCTTTGTATCTTTTATTGTATGTAATTTCATATGTGCCTGTATTGGTATTTTGATGAATAAATATTATTATTATTATTATTATTTTACCTCTGTTGACATTACTTATAATCCTGAAAATCCGCGAACATTTAGATCTTTATGCTTGAAATGCAACTGTGTTCGTAGTTTAGCGTCTCCAATATCTTGCTGTTATTGAAAATTTCAGCACAGCTAGCTACATGGCAACTGCTTGTGCTGTGCTTATATAGTCGGTAGCATGCATTGATTTGTTCAATTTCTTTTCAGCTGTTATTATCATAGCATGATCAGTTGCCGTAGCTAGCTAAATATCAGTAGTTGTATAAATGCATGAAGTTAGTTGTTAGTTTTTTTGCTATTTGATGTTAACGTATTGTCCTTGGGTTCGCAGTATTACCGAAATCAGTAGAGTGTCTTTTCCGGAAGTTGAAAAGACAGTCAGAAGCCAGTAGAAACGTTCATGTTTTATGACGTCACGGTGAAGGAATGCAGCGTAGAACTTGTATGTTATTTTACTTACTTAGACTTAGTAACTTTATTTAGTTTGACAAAGTGACAATGGCTCGCCAAACACAAAACAAGCTTTTGAACAAAGGGAGAACTAGGGTGAGAAAAAACCGATGTTTTTTTAAAATCGAATTTATACTCGATGACGATGTTTATAGTTTTGGAGAAAAACCGGAAAACCGAAAAAACCGGGGGAAAACCGAAATCGAAACATACTTATACGAGTTTCTTGCAAATGAATCAAGTTTTGGCATTTACACACGAAAACTAAAGAGATTTTGTTTGAAATTTGATAACATCTTCGAAACACCTTACGTTATAAATATCATTCTACAATTTCGCGCGAGCTTGAAGTCTTGAACGGATAAGCGGATCAAGCGGTGGTGAATTTTGATTCGCTAGTAATAAAGGCGGACGTCTGCGAAGACAGGTCTAAAATATTCAATAGCGTGTGTTGTTGTCTTTTTTAAACCGATTTTCGAACATATTTTTAAAAAAACCTGTTCACTCGGTTTTTTCGGGGGTTTTTGGTCGGTTTTCGGTTTTTTTGTAGAAACCGCCTCACACTAGGGAGAACCTTTATTCGTGGGAAGGCACTGGGAGAAGAAATGCAAAGTTACTACGGAGAGTTACTAATAAGTAAAATAACTTACAAGTTCCACGCTACATTCTTTCATCGTGACGTCATAAAACATGAAAGTTTCTACTAACCTGAGTATCAGGCTCTCGGTATTGAAGAGAGCCTGACACAATTCGCCTCTACGGGCTTTCCACCCCCAGAATATCAGCCAATTAAAATTATTTCCGGTTGTAGCATATTTCCGGTTGTCCGCTACAGGTATGTAAATACGCAAATTTCGTTATTTGCAGTTTTATATAAATTTGAATAAATACGGAGAAAAATCGGTATGTTTTTGTCGAAATATCCACATGATGGAATTCTAAGCGTAAACTATGCCTTATTCGGGGAACCATAGCTCGATGGCTTTTTCCAGGAGTGAAAGAGACAACATTCGGCGCTCTGAATAGGATTTCTTCTTCCTCGGTCCTCGTGTCATGTTAATAGTTTGTTCGAGACAGCTATTCGCTTCAACTGCGTCTGACACAGCGGCTATTGTCTTCAATTTCTGCCTGATGTTGGCATATTAGTTCGAGCGAGCTGACTACTATATCCTTGCAGGTCTTGGAAAACAGCTCGGCAATAAACTGATAAATAAGGCTTCAGCTTTTTGAAACTAAATATTTGAAAATTTCCGACACCACATATTTTCGTTCTACGGCGACTATTACGGCGAGATATTTAGACACGCTTTCTACTATGACTATGTAGTTTTAGTTTTATACCGAGTAAAATGTTGCTGCAAAAGCGTTTTCAACGTCTTTTCGTACTTATTTTGTCATTTTTAGGCATAATTAATTGAAAATAAATTTCAGAAATAAAGCACTTTTAACAGTATATTGACAAAATTACAAATTCTATTTTTGGTGTTTACATACGCCGGTCATATATTTCCGGTTTGAATCACATGATGCGTTTTATCGTCTCTTAGCCAATCAGCATAACATCCAGATTCTGGATGTTGAACATGGCTTTTAAGGCGATTCGTGTCAGGCCCTCTTTCAATACCGAGGGCCTGATCAACCTCGTCCCCAGGGCCTTTTAAAGAAAGATGCGAAGGGCAGCAAAGGCCCTGGTAAAGGCTGGTGAAATAATCCACAAATTGTGGATTATTTTGTCACGTGATATATCGGAGCAAATACTATACAGGGGGTGCGATCGCGGATCGCTTTAGCTACAATATATTCGTCAATATAATCATAGACAATCCAGAAGATTGTCTATGATATAATGCATAAACACCGAAATCGACAAATAAAGAACAAAAATCTATTTTAAAATGAAAAAATCTGTTAAAGTTCTTCCAAAAATATTGAATAAATTTGAAATTGTCTTCAAATTAGCTCTGAGAACCTTGGTTGAACTGTAAAGGAGATCTATTAAATAGACAAAGCAACAGTGCAAAACGAATGGATCGATCGATAGAAGTATTTACTATGAATTTAATACTGTCGCAAGGAAATTGCTGCCTCGATTGTGAAACAGATATGTAAAATCACTTTAATTTAATAATATGGACTCGATCAATACACCATATCCATGATCATCAAAACATTTAATAGTTATTGTTGCTACAATAGATCTTTCTTGCAAATGTCAATATCATACAGTATATTTAACAGTTAAAGGGAGTACAAGGCCCAAAGAATGTCTGAAAAAAAAGCTTCAAAACAAATGTTGTGATCTTAATGATCAGGCATTCCCAAACAATTACATGCATGAGGGTCAAATCAGACAGAAAGCCTCCATATGCTTTATCAAGGCTGAATAATATAATGAGATGGAATTAATTTCCTCATTATACTGTTAACAAGCTCTTGTTTTTGTTTGTAATCAATTACACAAATTACTTCCCAGAACATTATTTAAGGAGATTATTTGACAAGTCAGCAGGTACAATTGGGGCAATTCAGTGTCACTTATCACAACAGGCGCTCAAAATCACTCACAACATACAACAGGCAGTTCAGCATCACTCACCACAACTGACTGTTCAATAATGTGCACCTCAGTAGGCAAATCAATAATCAATATTTTGCTCAGATCAACAACAAATATCAAAATTGAACTCATTCTCAAAACATGATACAATAACAAGGGGTCTCTTCTGGACAAATACAAGACACCTGATGTCAAATGTATCAAGTGACAAGATTATTCATGTAATATAAATACATTTTGCCGCCTTGTAATAAAGTACTATTTGTTGTTGGTGACCATCAGTTGAGCAATTTAAAACATTCGCAGTGTATGCTATATCAGACCTAAAGGTACTTCGCTTCACCTCGTATCTTTATACCTGATAAAACTATAGTATATAAAATAATAACTATGATATTTAGCCTGAATATTATTATAAATGTATGAAGGATATTATACATATATTCTTGATGCTCAACATTATCCGATAATCATTTAATATGAAATCCGATAATCATTTAACTACTGAGAACTGTGTGAATTCCTGAATTACTTATTGTTACAGACTGTACTGACCTCTTGCAATTGTGGTTATTAACCAAAATAAAACAATGTCTCTAGTTAACCCATTGAGCTGCAATGTGCCATGCAATGTACCACTTGCCATCAGGCCATGGGGTACCTACGCGCGCGCGGGCCAGTATAAATTAGAGAGACAACATATCCACTCATTGGACTAGTGGCATTGGCTATATGTTACTGCCTCAGATCTAAACTACCTCAGATCTAGCTTTGGCTCACATATTAAACAAAATTTGAATCAAGTATACTTGTTTAATGTAACACTAATCACCATTATTTATTTTTTTTATTAGTTTTACAATAAGAAATTGAAGGCACAGACAACAGGACTAATAAAGTCCCAAATTAAGTCCTGCCATAAATGAAGTCCTGCCATATTTCGTTCGGTTATCATATTATGAATAAACATTTAATAACCAAAAAGAGAATCAAATGCATAATATAACCAAACAATTTAGATGAATTTGATGCAGCCTTTATTCTATCCGACAATAATAATATGAACTGAAAGCTGGCCAGCTTTTTGTGGCAAAGCAACTTGCCCGTTCGGGCAACCAAGAGGAAACTTTTACTTGCCCCATATTCACTTGCCCCGGGCAAGTGTTAAGTTACACCTCTGAGCATAGTAGTTGCCATTTGGCAGCTGTTGGTCTGGTTGAAGTGCTGAGATATAATTTGGGGAGACCCATGGCATGCTCTCTCAACAGTGAAGGTTCAAAAACACACATGCCGGAATGCTTATAGAATACCTCGCCATTTTTCCGCATTCATTGACACATAAATAAGTACAAGAATCACTTCAAAATAGTTTAAGGTAAAGTTTAGAGATTAAATCATATGAGTATGCATGTTAGTTTGGTTTACAAGGAATTAATAGCGGTAAGGTGTGAAAGTTGCGGGTATTCTATAGTTGTATCAAAAAAGTGAAAAACCAAGCTAACCACAATATAACGCTTGCCACAATGTCAAAGAGCATAGTTGCTGACTAAGAAACATCTATTAGACCATGTACAGTACTTGAGTCTTGTGATAATATCAGTGATATTGCTTTTGTATTATACGATATACTGTAAACTTGCTGTTAACATATTATATTAATATTCATGGTTGTCAAATATCATAAAATCAACACACAAAATTCACACACAAAGGTTTAAAATAATGTATATTGGTATAAACGTTTAATAAAAATGCATACATACGTAACCCATGGTCGGCATGGAATTTTGTCACTTGGCACAGTACTTTAATGTTTTTTAATGTTTGTCCCACATTAAAATATATTGAGTCAATGACAGTGCAACTGTTCATATTTAAACGTTCTAATCACATTTTACATGCACATTTGTATTCAGTAGTAATCTTTTCATAAAGGTACATCAAAGTCCCAAATCAAATTCTTCACTGACAGTAGTGACAGTATGTTATTGACTCCCAAACGACAAATATTACAAAACACGCTTCCAAGCTGAAAAGAAATATTTACTGTTGTCAGTCAGTGTTTAGACTCTTCTCTTTGAATCTTGATCTTCCACAAGTATTGCTGTTGATTATATTCCATATTTTTTGAAGAACATCGCAGACTAACTATATATTTATTTCCACTGTCAGTTGAAAAGTTTATCATCATGGTTTCTCTGGTTTCGGTCGCAAAAGCTTCTATCGCCCCTTTGTACGGCTATGTTTGATAAAATCAAAGCGGCCCGCACCCCCGGTTTGAAAAGTTAAATATTCTGAAATATTCAAAATTTGAAGCATCACGTGACCAGCCTTTACCAGGGCCTTTGCTGCTTCGCCTCCTTCCTCAATAGGCCCTGGGGACGAGGTTGGTTACTTCACTGTCAAACGAAGAGGACGAGAAAGCAATACTAGATGGAGAGTTTGCATTCGCATTTTGTAATCCCGAGTCTATTATTCGAAATGCGAAATGGAGAGGAATGATTTCAATCGTTTCATTTGAAATCTACAAGACAAATTTGCTTGCTTTTGTATTAACAGACAAAGTTCACGTCGGCCCAAAGAGGTGTGTTTAATAAATTTATAAAATACAGATTTTTTTAATGTATATTGCAGGATTAAATTTTCGGCTCAAAAATGGTAACAATTTCCGCACGTAATACAAACATACTGAAAATATGCAAACTTCGCAAGGCTATATTTTCTGCATTTTACAACATTTCGTAACCAAATTTTGCAATTTTACTGATTTTAATAAGTTCTTTACGGGAGTTTACTTTTTTTTTGCCTAAATAAAAAATTAGTCTAACATGCAAGTTGTCTATTCTGATTAATTTTTTTATCAGGAATCCTACACAGAACAAAACGAATTGTATAAAATTCGTATCTTGTGGCATCATTGTCAATTGTACAGATTACAGAATCATGTAATGCTTGATATATTTCTAACTTTAGCTTAAGTTGTATTTAATAGTCATTATTTAATATGACAATTACGCTATATGGGTGTGCTTACTTGAGACAAAAGCGGAATTTATCACTAGTTAAATGCGGAACAGAACAGTTTAAGAAAAGCTACATTCCTTTTGCTATTCAGCATATATATTATAACATATTTTATTATATATAGCATAAATCTTTTTAATGTATGATAACGTAATTCAGCTTACTTTTGCAGCTGCAAACTTTTCTTTAATAAAGCATTATCCCCGAGCCAACGGCGTGGAGCGCCGTTCCGGGCGTAAGCCCGGGGCGAGGGTACTAATTCCTCCCGGCTATTTACACCCGGGAAACGAAAGCATTAGCCAAGTCTAAAGTTCATCAATGAGCGCGGGCGTCGGTCACCAACGATGTTGAGTGGGTGCATGGTCATCCTCACTGATCTCAAAAATATGGCTGATTGCTTGTAGGAGTGGGACGAGCAAGATTTCAATTTTAAAAGACATATACCGGGTGGCCCAAAAAAAAGTACTCCTGTTTGATTCGTAATAACATCTAAACAAGTATAGCTTTTAAAGAGAAATAATTTGCATCAAATAGAGGAAGGACTAACTTAGACTTTGATATATTACAGTTGTATTTGACTTAAAAATTCACGGAGATATTAATCTTTAAATTCGGGAGGATATTTCTGGATGTGTCTGAAATATGCAAAAAATCGGCGTATCAAATATTAATCAAGATTTGCCCGACTGAAACATGCACTATTACCAGTAAATAAATGACACTTGACAAATTGTTTATTATGAAACAAAGTATTATTATATCTACAAAATACAAGCAAGATCCATTCGTCCGAAATTTGCGTGTGTTCCTAGCACGAATACGTTTCCTTATTTCATGAGACCACTGCATCGCGAAGGATCGTCATTGGATCGTTCGTAGTTCTGAATTAGCGCATGCTGTCACAACGGAATTGTGAAGCTCTTCTAACTTCTGCAACGTTCTGAAATCTTGTTAAGAACACCCAAACTCTTTTGCCGTTTCTTAATCTTGGCAAGTTCATGGAGTAAACTGAGAATTATATGAAACACAATCAAACCATACAACTCCATAAGACATAACAATTAAGCAACTCCCCAGAGACATGCAACATTTGTGGAACAAAACGTAACAAAATAGTAGCGTTGATACGGTGATGTGTATTTGCAAAAAGCAATACCGTATTATTTCCTTCAATAAAGAATATTCATCCTGCTCTAACCGAGAAATAATCTACTCAGTCTGTTTGAACCCATTAAAAACATAAAAAAATTAGGCTATTTAAGAATACGAAAAATTTAAGCGCCTACCTTCCATGGTCAGTCTTTCATGTACATTTAAGTTTGCAAAGACCTAATATTAAATACTTGCATAATTTCGAACGTTCATATTTCAGGAAACAATGAGCTAAGACTTACATGTAAGATGTCTAAATCTACGCCATATCCCTTACAAACCTTAACGATAATTCGCTGAAATACAAGTTAGCCTAATATGTCATTAAGCAAACAAACGCTGGAGTTAATATTTGATATGCCGATTTTCGCTAATTTTAGACACATTCCAAAATATGCTCCCCATTTTTAACATTAATATCTCCGTGAACTTTTAAGTTAAATACAACTGTAATATATCAAAATCTAAGTTAGTACTTCCTCTATTTAATGCAAGTTATTTCTCTTTAAAAACTTTACTTGTTTAGAAGTTATTACGAATCAAACAGGAGTACTTTTTTTTGGGCCACCCGCGGTATTTGGAAAATCGTTTCATACACAACAAGCATGAAGCAATTTTGTTTGAAGAAATGAGAAGAATTGATTTACTATGGGAAATCGTGAAAAATACGGCAAGTTTGCTTTGAATATTTAATGTTTAGTATGTTTACGAATTTTGTTGCTTTAATTAAACTTTTCACCTAAAAACATGAACTGTTTTCCTTTTCAACGAAGCTCTAAGTTTCATAAATTACCGTTTAATTTGAGAAAAAATCTTAAAATGTAAAGGAGAACAAATTGATTTGAAGACTGAACTGAAATTACCTAACAGTTTATTTGTTTTATTTGTAACTTATTATGTTTTATTATTAGTTTATCGGCAAATGAACTATAGTTGAATGAACATTTCAAAACATTTTACGAAGCGTTTCAAGTTAAATTTTACATTAATTAAATCAAAGCTCACAAAATGCAAAATAATATACCTACAGTATATATATTCGGAAATTTATTGTTGTATATAGTTAAAAGTATGAATCTTTCAACTATTTTGCAGTTTTGTACAAAAAATATGAAAAAATTAAAAATTTAAGAATATCGTGTGTCATGGCAACACTTGAGCGCGAGCCTGCGTTCAGTGGGCCATTTCTGAATACTTCATGTTAATTTAGTGTTTGTAAAATATTGGCGAGGGGTTACTGCATGCATGTATTTCTAGTAAAGCATTATATTGCATGCCACTTGCTCCTAAACAATGCTTGTGAATTGTAGCCCGCGTGCAGGCCCAAGGGAACTGATAGTGGGCCGGCAAGCAAGGCCCGGTATTTTGTAAAACGCCCCTTTTCATAACACGCCCCATTCGCGCGTCAATTGTCAAAAAAGAACCAATGACAGCACCCAAATATTAACAAACAAACTCGCATTAAAATGTTGCGGGGTTTTCTCTGCTTATTCAGAACATAAACAATGTGTAAATGGCTGCGTTTTAACTCCAAAAAAGCAAGCAACGCAGTCAGTAATTGCCAAATTTGCAAGTGCTCATTTTCAACTAAAATCGGAACAGGCAAATTAGGACGAATTTCAACAGAAAACCAGTCTCAAACTTCAAATCGTGAGGGAAGTCGTGCGACCACATTAGCATTTATAATGTGTGCTTCGCTGTCGCCATTGTTATAAATAAATTGTCTCACTTATCAGATCGTGTGTGCAATTCTTGTTGGCGGCGGAAAGTACGAAATTTATTTCAGTTATTTCATTTGGTTAAAAGAACTCTACAAAAGAAGAGAGCGTTCAGAGTCCAGATCGTTTCGTTTCAAACGGCAATTTAATACCGTCTTCTGTTTCGCTCTCTCAGCGAAGCCTTGTAAATCGCAAAGTGTTTCGAATAGGCTTACATGCAACTGCATCTCAACATCAACCAAAAGATCATTTTCTTGAGGAACATATAACGTATCAAGTCTGTTTGAAATTAATGAAACTCAAGTGTAAAGGTTACTATAGTTTACCCCAGTCGTAATGTTGCTATTCCAACACCTCACGACAAGCAATCCCCATTGGCATAACGGCAAAAACATCTCTTCCTTCAAGTAAACAATAAACAGTCTGTTCTTGTTCCATTTGATAATCGAAAAAAGTGATCAATTTTCGAATTTTAAGCTTATCGAGAGCCTTTGTGATGAATCACTGACCTAATTATAGAATCCAACAGCAAACAGCCAATCAGAATGCTGCGTTCGTGGGCGAACGCGGAAAGTACAAAATACCGGGCCTTGCTTGCAGGCCCACTATCAGTTCCCTTGGGCCTGCACGCGGGCTAGTGAATTGTGGTATTTGGTACCAGACTTTATAAGTCTTTGGAAATTATTGCAGAGAGAGGAGGGTGCAGCTAAGCCCACTTGCCCCCCCCCCCAGTCCGCCACTGCACGTCATTAAAGCAAAATATTATTAAACTCACCTCCAAAATACTGCAATTTATTTTCAGCTAAATACTGCTCAACTTTAGAAATGTTCTTCAACAATTCTTGTTTTGTTTCCTCCGTCCTTCCTTTCAAATGCTTGTAATATGACGGAATGAATTGTAAAGTTAACAATATATTGGAGTTACCGTAATGAATACTACATTTGTTGTACTGGACTGGAATATGTCAATTAATGAATACCAAATATTAATACAATAATTAATACAGTTTACAATTATAGACACTTCCTTAAATTGTATGAGTACATATGCTTACAATAGTCTGTGCCGCAGAACCTTTTACACTTTTTTTGGTACAGTTACGCTAGCTAGCTCCTCTGCAGAGTGCAGGCTGTAATGAATCCCCCAATCTCGGGTATGCCTGTGTACCCGGGTTAAAAACTGAAATATGAGACTTCAAAGGATTACGCCCGCCGATTAATGGTGATTATGCGGTTGCTAATATCGATTACTTGGCAATCATAAAATATCTTCAGAAATATTATATGGTACATCGTAACTTAATCTCTGACAATCATGTATTGCGAGTTATCTTGGCAGTTATGGCGGAGAACCAGCCTAGTCCCAGGCTCTCTCTCTCTCTCTGTACGCTGCTTTGATTTAGTTAGTAAGTCTTAAAAGTTTTATGCCTGGGTATGCTGTGCGGAACGCTTCAACGCGAGAGCCTGGCAGATTTCAGTAAAATGGTACCTGATTTCAAAAAAGTGGTCCCTGGTCTGGTTACCAAGCATATCGCATTTGTAAATAGAAAATGATTTGGAAATTTCTTTTGCGTTTATAACTATTAAGTCATTAGTTTTGCTCTAATGCTCTCGGAACAATGAAATAGGCTAGCGAGTACGTTTCGCTACGATACGGTCAGAATGGACCAACGGGCTAAATATGACTCGTGTTTACTAAAATATAAAGCTATTAAATGCTATCTGGAAGCTTGAAAATTATCCCGAGTCTCCGATTAAAAATGTTTTGACAACACAGTAATGTCAGGCAAATATATTTCCAATCTCCTCACCTACTTAAACCTGTCAAGAAGAAAGCGTAGTTGTGTATGGTCTAGTGTAGATCACAAGCGAGTATATAAATAACATCAACGATTATACGACAAAACTGTTTTGAACATTTTACCATTGCTCAGACTCAGTATCGTAAATTTGTATATAATTTTTGAGCACATTTTTAATTAATACAGCTTGAATTTGGTTAATATGTAGACATCGAATATGATCAACGAACATTATCGCATTTACAAGGTTATTTGTATATACAAATTTTCCGCCATATTAAAAATACTGAAATCTGCTAGGCGTTCTGAAGCACCTCACACTTAGGTCCCAGGCTCGTACTACATCCACGTTTTTTTCTCGCGCTTTCTTCAGAACGACTGGGACTCATAGGCTGGCGGAGAACGAACTCAAACAAATGGAAGGTAAAACCAAGATAAGTGACAGATAGTAATTATCGACGTAGCGTGGTCAAATGGATTTTGGCATGTACATACTTGCTTACATACAGTATATATGCGCAGCATTTAAATAACTAAATTTTGGGAGACATATAAAATGAATAAATCCCACGGGTAAGCCGTGTATTTACAATACCGTAGAATTTAGGGACTCTACAGATTAAAAAGTGTTAGTGATTGACCGATATCGTGCAGATTGTTGCCTTATCATAGAAGACAATCGGAAGCGGTAGAATTATCCAGGGTCCCCACCTTTTAGTGAAGATGAAATTCAAGGACTTTTCCAGGACTTTCAAGGACCTTTTTTAGTATATTCAAGGACCTGGCAACTAGAAAAATCTTCGAAAATCGTCTAACTTTTATCCTTAAACTTAAGGAGAGGAATGCAATTAGAAAAAAAATGACATCGAAACAACTTTTGGACAATTGTTATACATAACATTAATTGAAATTGGAGAAAATAAACATTTGGGCAATAATCCTTGGGCTGGTAATAATTCTTCAATTATTTCCAGCCTACTGAAAAAAAATTCCAGGACTTTCAAGGACCTTATCAGTTTCCAAGGACTTTCCAGGCCTGGATTTTTTTTTAACAAATTCAAGGACTTTCCAGGATTTTCAAGGACCGTGGGGACCCTGATTATCTGTATTTCCGTTTGTGTGACACTGATTGTTGAGAAAACACGCACTTCAAAAATTGATTCTTGAAGGGATTATAGATTGAAATTTCGAGTAGAAATTTCGTGTTGATACACGTTTCGTGTTAAAACCTGGTTTCTATATGGTCGTAAAAATTAGAGTCACGATCTTTCTCAACGTACGGCCAGTTTATAATACTTTATAACCTGTGAGCCCCATATAAATCATAAGTATTCTCTAGTTATAATCACTCCCGCGCATTTTCAGTTCTAAAATGTTGTATTTCGGCTAATGAGAAAGATTGTGACTCAATCTTAACGACCGTTACGACCATATGGAAACCAGGTTTAACGAACTTTGGTTGCAGTACTGTAACATGTTGGACTTTTCCAAATCAATCACTAAAAAATGTTTACAGTATATACTTATTTAACGAAATTAATACTCTTCGAGATTCTCTACACAATGAAAATTGTATTTGCTTTGTTGCTTGAAATAATCGACACGTTTTGCAGGTTCAAATACGTGTATGCGAATTAAGCAACATTTATCTTCTTTTAACGCTTTAAATTAATACTGGCCTTTTCAAGATGATTATAATTATGTAGTGCGTGCACCCACCATTTTGGAAATATTAATTGGCAGGCGATTCTGTACATCAATACATCTCCCCTAATTTCGTGAATTCGTATCATGTGCACTTTAAAAAGATTCGTTTTATCTCACCGTTTCACCTTGTTTTTCAACGAAAAGTTTTTGTTTGGCTTTCTCTATGGGATCTTTCGGTTGCAGTTGGTTCTCAGGATAAAGTTCGTCCAGTAGATCTACGAAGAAAAATATAGTTTCAATCATGATTTACATTGAAAGAATCATGTCCAAAAGTACTTTGTTCCACTGCATTGGATTCCTAACTTAATCTCAATTCTTACTCATTAATTGATCTGAACTACCAAAAGATGTTTAACCAAGAGAGCTTCACTTTTCGTCAAGTTTTGGTAAAAGTATATATATAAATATGGTTAAAAAGCAGTGGCGAAGCCAGCCCGACAATTGGTCATGCTATGCAAATTTCAAATCATTATCATTCATTTCTTTAGAAATTGATTGTTTTCATGGTGTATGAGCACGGAAATATTTGCATAGCATGACCAAATTGTCGGGCTGGCTTCGCCACTGTTAAAAGGTATTAATTTACTCATCCACACCTGCTGTTAGAATATGCTTTCTACTTCAGCTAAAGCATGCATGCATGCATGCATGCACAAAGCAGAGGTGAGAAAATATTGGAACCTGGGAACGTATTTCCCAGAAATGTTTTGAGACTAACATTTGTATAGGTAATCGCATGGGGCCGAGTAAAATTAAGGTTTAATTTCACTTGTGTTTTCAAAATTTCACAAGTTGTGAAACTTTGAAAACACAAGTGAAATTAAACCTTAATTTTACGAGGAACTGTGCCATTACTTGTTAATCATAGAGGGCAAAATATATTCGTAAGTTATTGTGAACTTGTCAAGTTCTTGAACCTCGTATGTCCCCATGTCTTCGCCGATTTCCTTAATGCTGCCCATTTCTTAAATACTCCAACCCATAAAATTGTACTTTTTCTAGTATTCGAGTTTTCACTAGAAGTTTTTAATTCTTCAATAACATTATTATCCGCAACGACAAAGCGAGAAGCCATCGTTTTTATTGCTATTTATAATTAAAACAAGAAACTTCCCGCGCATACGTCTCAGCCAATCAGGTACAAGTAATTTTTCCCTGAATTAAGAAAAATACCTTCATCATTAGCCAATCATATTTGAGTAATTTTGCCCTCTATATGATTATTACAGAAATTTCACAGACACTAAATTTATCATTTAACTTGATACCTAAATTACTGCGGAAAGGTTTCACCAAAAATATTCATATATATATTCATATATATACCGGGTGGCCCAAAAAAAAGTACTCCTGTTTGATTCGTAATAACTTCTAAACAAGTAAAGTTTTTAAAGAGAAATAACTTGCATTAAATAGAGGAAGGACTAACTTAGATTTTGATATATTACAGTTGTATTTAACTTAAAAATTCACGGATATATTAATGTTAAAAATGGGGAGCATATTTTGGAATGTGTCTAAAATTAGCGAAAATCGGCATATCAAATATTAACTCCAGCGTTTGTTTGCTTAACGACATATTAGGCTAATTTGTATTTCAGCGAATTATCGTTATTAGGTTTGTAAGGGATATGGCGTAGATTTAGACATCTTACATGTAAGTCTTAGCTCATTGTTTCCTGAAATATGAACGTTCGAAATTATGCAAGTATTTAATATTAGGTCTTTGCAAACTTAAATGTACATGAAAGACTGACCATGGAAGGAAGGCGCTTAAATTTTTCGTATTCTTAAATAGCCTAATTTTTTTATGTTTTTAATGGGTTCAAACAGACTGAGTAGATTATTTCTCGGTTAGAGCAGGATGAATATTCTTTATTGAAGGAAATAATACGGTATTGCTTTTTGCAAATACACATCACCGTATCAACGCTACTATTTTGTTACGTTTTGTTCCAAAAATGTTGCATGTCTCTGGGGAGTTGCTTAATTGTTATGTCTTATGGAGTTGTATGGTTTGATTGTGTTTCATATAATTCTCAGTTTACTCCATGAACTTGCCAAGATTAAGAAACGGCAAAAGAGTTTGGGTGTTCTTAACAAGATTTCAGAACGTTGCAGAAGTTAGAAGAGCTTCACAATTCAGTTGTGACAGCATGCCCTAATTCAGAACTACGAACGATCCAATGACGATCCTTCGCGATGCAGTGGTCTCATGAAATAAGGAAACGTATTCGTGCTAGGAACACACGCGAATTTCGGACGAATGAATCTTGCTTGTATTTTGTAGATATAATAATACTTTGTTTCATAATAAACAATTTGTCAAGTGTCATTTATTTACTGGTAATAGTGCATGTTTCAGTCGGGCAAATCTTGATTAATATTTGATACGCCGATTTTTGCATATTTCAGACACAGCCAGAAATATCCTCCCGAATTTAAAGATTAATATCTCCGTGAATTTTTAAGTGAAATACAACTGTAATATATCAAAGTCTAAGTTAGTCCTTCCTCTATTTGATGCAAGTTATTTCTCTTTAAAAGCTATACTTGTTTAGATGTTATTACGAATCAAACAGGAGTACTTTTTTTGGGCCACCCGGTACAATATTGTTGCATGGTCAGGTGTTTCAAAAGATTGGTATATATAAGAAATGATTGAAATCAGATGCTGTTGCCAGTAAGCATGATCATTATATATATATATATATATATATATATATATATATATATATATATATATATATATATATATATATATATATATATATATATATATATATATTGCTTGGTTGTTGAAGCCAAAACGAGTACAGTGCTCGATGCGGGAAATTCGCAGAGCTTAATATGTTGTTCAAAATGAAAAAAAATAAAAATAAAAAATTTTAAAAATTTTTAAAAAATTTAATGTGCTGCTACTTAAGTTTCACGATCGGTAATACGTGAAACTTAAGTAGCAGCACATTAAATTTTTAAAATTTTTTTATTTTTAATTTTTTTCATTTTGAACAACATATATATATATATATATATATATATATATATATATATATATATATATATATATATATATATATATATATATATATATATATATATATATATACATCGGTAGGAAATTTGTTTTTAATCCTGTTAGGGGCTGATTACATGGAGAGTTTCCAGCCAGCGGGTTGAGTTTCAACCCGGTTTCCCGAGTTGAAATTTCAGCCCAGCCTAAGGATAAAATCCTATTAAAACACAGCAAGCGATTATATTACCAAAATTCCAGCCCGGGCTGTAATTTCAGCCCGGTTTGAGCTGCCCGGGCTGAAATTCAGCCCGGCAGCATGTAATTGCAAATAATTTCAGCTCGGGCTAACAAAACAACCGTATAAATGGCTTTATTTTGCGTGTTTGTTTCATCTTTAAATACTTTACATATAACCACAGTCTCACACAAGTCAAATAGTCGACTAATCAGCGTCTGATTGCTTCAACGGAAGCGTAACAGGCTCATTGTCCTATTTCGTCACACTCAGATTATTTCAGCCCGGATTTACTATAAATATAGCTCTGACTAAACTCAGCCTGGGCTCAAACTGCTCATGTAATCGTGATGCAATTTCAGCTCGTTTAACCGGGCTGAAACTCAGCCCGGGCTGAAAACTCTCCATGTAATCAGCCCCTAATTAGACTGTAACTACTATGAATACCTCAGGATTTATCTTATTTGTCTTATCAGTCTTAAAGACATATTGCTTCACACGACAACACATTAAGACTGTCACAAACAACAATGTTGTTATTTTCCACCTATTTGTCGCAATCTTTTGCAAAATATTTTGACCCAAATTCCCAGAAAGAAAAGAACACTTTCCACTTCTGGGATCTGGCACAAAGTTTCAATTGCCTAAATTTCAAGTTGGCGAACCTTAATCCACTGGTTCTTTTGTGTGGGTTGTTTTGTCGGAAAAAGTAGTTACCAAAAATCGCGCGAAAAATTGGCATGAGACGAGGTTGCGAAGCTATCTGCGTATATTGGAGGATTGCATAATTAGCCATTTCCCAATCGAGCACTAGCAGAGGACTGGGTCTAGTTGATGTTCGGAGGGACGTTTGGAGGGACTACAAGTTATAGTGAGCGAGCTAAATATATATTAAAAGATGCCTTATTATAATTGTTGCGTTTCAGGCTGCACAAACAACTTTAGGAATGTAGGAAAACTTCCAAGATGCCATATTCGGCATATTTTTATTTTTTGTCCCTCCAAACAAGCGACTAGACCCAGTTCTCT